>JAVJAQ010003151.1:595000-727651 GCA_032362365.1 Zygogramma bicolorata | reverse complement strand
AAATGACTTTCGAGCAATACTTGTGAGGAAAATAATTCTAATTGTATTAGAATATTTGAATATCAAAACTTGCAAACTTCTCTGTTGACCTGAGCGAACGGTTTCAACCTTGAGATAGTTGAGAAGATAATTAGAAAATGTAATTTTCGGGAAACACTTCGTAATTCTTCGACTTTCCTAAAAGATCAGAGTAATAAAAAGTTCATAGTTATCTTATATGAACCCCAATACAGTAGAGTACTTCAACAGATATTCGATGAAGTAAAATATGAAAGTTGCATATAAAACTTCTTACAAATCACAACAGATTCTCGGTAATCCAAAAGATGAATTAGAGAATACAGAAAAGTCGGTAAGTTACGAAACCTGTTGTCAAGATTGCAACAACAAATACATCGGCCAAAGCCGACGAGCTATTAAAACCCGTTTCAAGGAGAATTCACTACACATGAAACACGGAAGGGAAGGAAAATCCAGTGTCGCCTAACACGCTAGGGACAATGACCACAAAATTGGAGAAAGCGCATGTGCATGACAGTAGGCTACTCGATGCATGTGAGAGTCTAGAGATAGCAAAATGTAAAGGCAGCATGAATGGTGACAAGAGACCTATCCCTTCCAGCCTCTAATCTTCCGTCGAGAAATGAATCAGAATAATCAGTGTTAACAAACGAATTCCATATCTTTTGTAGGTAGAGGTTGTATGCACTTTGAAATTTGTGTCAATAAATGAAGATCAGCATGTAATCGACTATTTATTGTTTGAAAGCAAATGTGCTCTAAGGCTATAGTGACTATATATAAAATTAGCTGTTCCCGAACGTTTTCGGTCATAGGACCATCATCAGGGGGAATTCTGGAAAGTGATGAATATTAAATGCGAAACAAAATAAAAAGTTCAATGATGAAAGTAAAAACTTGGAAAGTTATAACCATCAATATAGAGATCAATCACTTGTCAGAATATCTAACAAAAGGTATAGCTCCAGAACGATTTTGTTAACATTTTGTGGAATTGTAATTAGTTCATATAAACAGTCGTGAACTAGGAAAATGTCTGACCACCAAATGAAAGTGTGATACAAGAGGGGGACATGTCAACCGTGAGAACAAAGAGCGCCAAATTCAAAATAAACAATGAAGTAAGAATAAAATTCAACGAGTATAACTACTTCTCTTCGGGCTTGAAGGCCGTCGTTCTTCGGAATTTCTTCCGAAGAACGACGGCCTTCAAGCCCGAAGAGAAGTAGTTATACTAATAACCTCGGCCGCGAAAGCCTCAACCATTTTGTCAAAATTCAACGAGCTAGGAAGGACGGAGGAAGAGTGGATTAATTGTTTTGATTTTACAATGATTTGAAGATCGGATTTAGTATGCTTTGGTTAAGATGTATCTGAGTGTTAACACAACTTTTGTTCTTTGATGTTTCCCTAGAAATCTCCAGGTCCTCTGACAGGTTCATTTTGAGATTATTATTCGAGACTTGGTGTGAAATTTTGAAACCGTTTGTGATATCGAACGTGTGGTTTTGTTCCTGAAAATGGGAACCGAAACTAGATGTAGACGGTCTATTAATGTGTTCTTTGATTCGGGTGGAAATCTTCCCAATGGTTTTTCCAATATATGTTGCACTACAATTATTACAGATGAGTTTGTAAATGCCGCTTTTGTCGGTGGGGTTTATTTTGTCTTTTGTGTTTACCAAGAAGGAGCTTAACGTATTGAGAGGTTTGAGTGAAATTTTGATATTATCAATCAATCAATCAATCAATATTATCAATTTTTTTTATGGAAAGGTCTGGAAAAATCTAAGGAAACATCGTTCAGATATGAAAGGGAAAAATACTTTGTGTCTGATACTTCTTAATGGTAGGATAAGCTCTGTTTGTTTCTTTCTTGAGGGTTATTTTGCCAATCAACTTACTAACGATGTTTGGGTTGTAACCATTATTTTTTGCGATTTGTTTGAAAATGTTGACTTCTTTTTGGAAATTGGAAGCGGATAAAGGAACATTCAGAAGTCTATGGATATATGAGTAAAAAGCTGACATTTCATATTGAAAGGGGTGATTTGAACTGGCATGAATGATGTGGTCGATTTGGGTTGGCTTTCTAAAAATATCAAAATGGAGTTTGTTATCAATTTTGGTTAGGGTTGAATCAAGAAAATTAATTTGATTATCGGTTTCAAACACAGAAGTCCATATCGTACCAAAAAAACTTTGCAGATAGTGGCACTAGTTTATAATCAAAAAATCAATTAGAATAATCAGCAGTAACAAACAAAGTCCATATCGAACTATAAAACTTCACGAATGTAAACAGCTAACCCTAGTCTTTAATTTTGGTATCAATGTTCTTCTCCTGAAGAAGCTAAACTTGTTAGCGAAACGTGCGTCGAGTGCAATAACATCAGGAATCCTTACAATCTCATCCTTCAACCGTTAACATATGACAGATGAGCACCAATAAGGGAGGTGACGTCACGAACCGCAGGCTCACCGCAGGGAGCCCTTTTCTAGCCTCGTGTGTAGCTGACATTTTATTTTTATAATATTGTCGCCAAACAAGAATATTGAACAATTCAATGGTAGTTATTCCTCTATGTAGTTTTAACTCTATCGATTTTTATTAGTTTTGAAAAGTAGTGAACATTCCTATTGCAATAACTATCATAATGATTCTATTAGAAGATCGAATTTATAATTCTTGTGCCCTCCTCAACCTCAACGAGTGGCAATCTCACTACAAACAGCGTCAGAGTTTCTCTCGAATCGTATGTCTCAGCCCAAAATGATAGCAGACTCGTCTCGCGAAATATCGGGGTATCACATATAAAGGACCGATTTATAGTTCTCTTCTAACATAACATCCAATCGTCAACCTGAATATGACCGACGGGAACACCAATTATCTTCACCCACAAGCCCGAATACTATCCAATTATAGCAGTCGTTGCAGGATGTAACGTTACCTTTATTAGTCCAGCGCGATAGGGTCCTTCTAATTATGCTGCGTCGTCACTTTGAAACCTATAAGGACGAACTAAGGACGAGTGAGTCGGAGCCACAGTTAACTGATATGAGTTTAGAGAGGAAACAGCTTATTTCAATGCATTAGAAAACTTTCTCGGTAGTTTTTTGGGTTTTTACAGCCGATTGCACCGACTTTCTGTTATGGGAGCATCAAGCTATAGAGCCATTGAAGTTCAGTTAATTGACCCACTGCAGCGATTGCATCAGCTGAGGCAGTCAATGTCCATTTGAACTTCAATTTTTCCTTCGATTGTTAATGATGATATATGTAGGATATTGTATTTGCAAATTATTACAATTCTCAAAGTCTTTTTATTTTTCCTGTAGTGATCAATTGGAACAAAATTTTATATAAATCTTTATTATTCTTTATTATTAAGTGTTGAAATGTTTGGATGCTATGGATATGTATATGTTCATAGGGATTATAGTTTTACAACATTATGCCCCAACTAACATTTTAGGACAGTTATTCCACATGCCGGGGAGAAATGTCTAAAAAGAGGATAATACTGGTAGTACAGGCCTTGAATATTTAACTTAAAAGTATAAATAATTTATAAGTAGCAACCTTGGTTTATTACAGGAAAGTAATCACCAGTAAATACCCTTCAAATTCCATAAGCCACTTTAGAGCAAGAAACATGTGAGAAATTACCTATTTTCTCCTTCAGAAATGACCCAACCGTCGCAAGGATTGGGGCGGTTTGAATTCTGGTATTATTTTAGGTATTATTTATGAAGCAAATGTCATCATAACCCAATGAATGTTTTGGTATTCTCTCTTGGTGAATATTTACCGAAATGTGACTGGATATAAGCCGTCACGGTCAGGGAATATAAAGGTTATTTGACAGGTCTGATAGTTCAATTATTAACTTGATTTCATACCGTAAGAAGAAGAATATTGACTCATAGGTACATTTCAAAAATTACGCCATATTTAATCTGTTTTACCCATCAATATATATCGATAATATATTGAATTTTAGTTTATTCTGACGATTCATTTCTAAATAATGGCTGCATATGACATTTTAAAATCATAACTTTGCTAAAAGAGTGTTTTTTGGAGAAAAAATTTAAACATGTGCAATCAATCTAAATTATTTTTGCATCAAACCGCATATTCGAAGAGACACGTGAATTTTATGAAGGTAAGAACCATCATTTTACAGAAAATTTCGCGCCGCAAGGAGAATATTGTTGAGGAGAGAGCATGTAGCTACCGTATGACATTAATTTTTATATTCCCATACTTATTGTCAGCATTTTATGTAGACCATAGCTGATTCGTTGTGGCAACCAAATTATGAGAAGTTGAGATAGAGATAATATGTATATATGTATGCTATTCATGAAAAGAAACCTCTCTTTGTTTACTCATTCGTCCAAGGGAACAATTGGTAACAGAAAAGTTGATTTAAGCTTGATATTTACTTATTTCTGACCAATTTCATGTCAAAATTACTCATTTTCACCCTCAACCTAAATTAATGTCTAAATATTCCAATTTTCGACGTCCAAATTACTTCGATTTTTTCCCCACATTGGTAATTACAAGTTAAAAATTACGTAATCTAGTCTTCTTTCAGAAAGGTCGCCGACCTGATCGAAGGTAAGATTAACGTAATTATAACTAAAAATGTTAGTTGGAATGGACAGTGATAGCGACTCAGAACTACTTACGCCTTCAGACACATATCAATCAACAAAGCAGTACTTTTGCTGCGTAGGCAGGAAAGTCCTCACTTAGCTGCCTACACAGGAAAAGTAAAACTTTGCTGATTGATATGTGTCCGCAAATTTATATCTGCTGTAAATCGGAGAAAAAAATAGTATCAGAAAGAGTAAATAATAGTTTTACTGAAAAGCTTGAAGTAGATGGCATTATACACGTTGGGAGTCACTTCAGCTGTCATCCGTCAGGTCATACCACTATCATTATCAGGTGAGCTGTCATTTATCAACATGATAACTTTTGTGGTGAGGAAGGACGTTCTGAAGTGATATTTGGCTTTTTCTCCTTCTTCTAGTCAATGCAAATCGAATACAAAACTTCTTTGAAAGAAGTAACTTCAAATTTTAAGCACACATCCCCTGTTGATATACATGATTCATTCCTAGACAATTAAGTCATTCACGAAAAGGAAGAAATACTCTGAAACAGCTTCTTTCCTGGCCACATAGCACGAAGAGCAATATACCACACAGAAATAGTGATTTGTTCAACCAACACAAAAATGCATGCATTCGGGACGAGTAACAGAGTTAATATTCATCAATTACATGAATTTAATTTAAAATTTTCATAATGACAAATTCTTGTGACAGACTACCGACGTGGCTAACAACTCACGTTACCGGGATATTAACGTATAAATAAATCAAGTAAAATTCAAGTTGAGATAGTGTGTATGGACTGTTTGATGATATATCTAATAAGAATTGACATGACTTTTAGGAAAGAATAATTACAGGTACCGAAAACTGCCGGTGAACAGATAATTTTTTTTAGTGATTGAATAGCCATTTCATTGTACCAGGTCCAATTTTCTACAGAAAAAGTTTGCTAATTATTCAATTTTTTTTCTTTTATAGAAATTTTGTATTCGTTTCGCATTGACACAGATAAGAAAAAGCCAAAGATCAGTTTTCAAATGGAAATGTGTTTCTTGCAAACCTTCAGTCAAGGGAGTTGGAAATTTTCGACAATTCCATCCATCATGTAAACAGGGTGTAACTGAATAAGTGTAAAACATTTGAGGAGGTGATTCCTCATCAAAAATAAGATAGGATCTTTAATATAAAGAAACTTCATTGGAGCATCCCTTGTTAAGATACAGCCCCTGGGAGGAGGTACATAAAATTTGTATAACAATTTTTCTCACAAGCACTGAAAAAGTTACAATATTGATATTAACCTGGTGTTTTGTACTACCAAAAAGACACTTTGCCAGTAATTTATTTGGTTTACCAAATGGTTGTAAGGGGTGGAAAACGCAACCCCTAAAATTTATTTCCAATGTAACTTTTTTCTTATTATTAACCATTTAAAAATTTATTTCCGATAGCCTATTTCATTCTCAACAAAAAATGTCTCTTGGGTTTATTTGCCCAAAATAAACCAGTTCGCAGCAAAACATTCGAAATTACGAACAACTACAGAGATACATCGTCATAAATGCGAAAATACGAAACTTATCTATGTAGTAGGTTGCTATTAGCGATAGTGACAATTAAATCGGTAACACACTGTCAGTTTTTGAATTTTCGAAATTGAATTAATACTAATTGTGTGTTGTTGTTCTGAATTTGTTGCTTTAATAATTATGTACCCCCTTTAAGGGGCTGTATCTTATCAAGGGATGCTCTAATGAAGTTTTTTTATATAAAAGATCCTATCTGTTTTTCGATGAGGAATCACCTCCTTAACTGTTTTACACTTATTCAGTTACATCCTGTATATAGGGGGGTCTGTATTTCATGGGACACCTGGTTTCCTAAATAAGAGCGTTACTTTTTATACGGCTATAACACAAAACTGCTCTTCACTGTTCTTGATAGATCAATGATGTGGTTTGTATGACTTCAATTTCATTTCGTCACCTGATAACAGAGTGGCTTCATTGTGTTACAGTTGTTGTTTTTATTACTGAATAAATCAGGTCTCCCATGGAAAATTTGATTTCGAAAAATGGCAGCTTCATTTATTGAATTTGAAGTTAATGTTATTCGTTGAATCATTTCGCCATTGTTTGTTATAGCCGTAGAAAAAGTATAGTGTATAACTTGCATGGAATGCTAATTTTCCACTTCACTCTCTTGGAAAATGACTATTATTCAAACCAAAACCTGGATTTTTTTCTGTAAAGAAACCTGCACTGGCACCGGTCAGATATAATTCAATATTTTTCGTGGTATTAGCCAGGGGATCACTTGTTTTCTGGCAGGTGCCAGCCAAAATCTACTATGTAGGTAGATTCGAGACTGACCTGAACTAATTGTTCGCAAATTTGATTTACCTATTTATGTTTGACTATTATTCTTTGCTCGTTAACCGAAATTGAATTTTGTTCCAGCGTCACCAACTACTTCCTAGTCAACCTGTCCATAGCGGATCTACTGGTCACGTTGGTGTGCATGCCAAACTCAGCCTGGCTCGCTTACACAACCATGTACCCTTTCGGGAAATTAACCTGCAAAATATCGCCGTTTCTTCAATGTGAGTATCGCTCAAACGCATCCTTCTAAGTTCAATTATTTCGGATGATTGGATCTAATCGGTTTGATGTAACTCGGCGATTATCGACGTACCACTGAGAGTGAAACCAATTAGTATTGCAAATTGAGATCACAGCGCTACTTCGTCGGAAACGTCAACTGGTTAGGGATGTTAAAAAAAAATCCGTTTTGATATGTCTGAAACGACAATGATCCTAACAATGAATGCCCAAAAGATGACGGAGCTGAAAGAATCCTTCACTTAAAAAAACTCAAATAGCAGTCCTAGCATTCGTTTCAATTTAGAAACGCCTTGTGACGTCAGTAGCCTTATTGAACAGCACGCAGGCATTTCACAGTTGTTGTTTACATACTTCGAGAGCTGTTGTCATTCATATTTATTTTACATGTCCAAGTTGAAAGTGTGTTAGGTGACTATAGTTTGTTACTGTTGATGCTAATCAACTTGTCACTCAATGTTGACAAGTGCTATTGTATTCCATTTTCTAGGTCCAATAATCTTATTCAATGAATTTTTACAAATCATATTGACTGACGCAGTCAGTAAATCTTTTCAATTATTGGGTTTCATTTCTAGAAATACTAAAAAACTATCTGTTATGGCTTTTAGAACGTTATATCTGACATTGATAAATTCGGTTATTCAGTACGCCTCACCATTGTGGTCATCAGTCATCATATTATCAAACTCACATTGATCAAATAGAAAGAGTACATAAAAAAATCTGAGGTGTACAGCTTTTGAAATGAATACGATTACATGCAATTAATGCAAAATTTGGAAAGTAGTACCTAAACAAGATCTGACTTGACTTCTCATAAGATACTATTAGGGGAGATAGTTTGTCGTTCATTGCCACATTCGATTTATTTTGAAGTTCCAAACAGACTTACTCGTAACTCTGAATTATTTTATGTTTCCTTCCAACGTAGAAATTATGGTTATCATAGTAATTGATAGATCAGGTAATGAATATTACAATAGAGGTTTAAAATTTACTGGACAAACATCAGATTCATTCGAAACCAGTTTAAAATAATTAGTAGTTTAAGTAACCGTCAATTCAATAATTATCCGAGAAATCATTGATAAATTTCATTGTATACAATTCAGTCTCAATTCAGTTATTGACCTCACTGAAGCTGCACATTTTTTTTACACAGAAAAAATCCTCTAATTCAATAGTGACAGGTAGTCGGCCATTTACATCGATATTTTCTATTATTCATTCCATATCTCATCACCTCGTTTTTTCGTTACGGAATGATATATATATATATATATATATATATATATATATATATATATATATATATATATATATATATGTGTGTGTTCGGCAGCACCCGCTGCTATAAATGCCTCGATACCTCAGTTCGAATTAAGGAGTAGGCAGATTGAGACCTTAGAAAGAACTAGTGACGAGACCTGGGGAGTAGGCAGATTAAGGCCCCGGCGTCAAGTCACAAACCCTTGCCCCCTGTGACAACACCTGAGGAGTAGGCAGATTGAGACCTCAGCATGAAGTCACATTTACTCTTGAAAATGGCTCCAAAATCGGAGCCGAAACGTCGAGAACAAAACTCCAGACGCGGTTCAACCCGAACTCAACAACAACATATATATATATATATATATATATATATATATATATATATATATATATATATATATATAGCAATCTATTATTATATGTAAATTCACACCCTTGAATATTTACATACCATTCAGGAACACCCTATATTTCTTGATTCCGCAACATATTCAAAGATGCAGAATGAGTGTTGCATATCGCAGAACCAATCATTGATATAGATACACGGGGGGTTTCATTTATAGTAAGGAAAAATTTATATATTTCCTTATAACCTATGAATACAGAACTGGAACACTAATTATCAGTTCATTCAATCTGGTCCATATGGCGCTCTATATATCACGATTCCATCCGCCAAAGCAGCATTGGAAAATCAGGAGGAACATGATAAATTTTAGTAACTTCAGTTTTATAATTGAGCAGGGAAAACATCACACGATTCGATTCCCGATTTTTGTTTATACATTCATGATTAAGCGTCCGTGATAACAGTCATTTCTTTTCAATGATTTTCATATTCTTGTGTAGAAAAGGATGTTTAAATGAAGTACTTCTTGAGTAAAATCAAATATTTGGATAACACTCTCTGTTTATATGTGTATATCATTCATATGCCCACTGATGAGAGCTAAAAGAACATTTTTCGAAACAAGCTTGTCTGTCTTTGGGAAATAAATATGATTCCGATGAAAGTTTTTTTTTGCAAACTACTCTCTCTAACATTCTTGTGGATATGACCTATGAGAGAAAAGGCCAAACATTACTCTCCCACGCTAGTATTCATCATCATTATTATATTTCAGGTATAGCAGTGGCGTCCAGCATATTCACCATAACAGCGATGGCCTTGGACCGGTACTTGGCCATCACGAGACCTTTCGGGATGATATACAGGTCCTTCAGCAAAACGGCCACCATCTTCATCATCGTAGCGCTGTGGGTCATGTCCTTGGTGCTGTTCTCGCCCATACTGTGGATCTACACTCTACGAGAAGACTTCTTCCCCACAGATTCCGGGTTGATAGTGCCCGTGTGCATAGAGGACTGGAGCACGTTTCCCATTTCGCAGTACGACCTCGGGATCGTCTGGTTCGTCTTCATGTTTGCCATGCCAGGTGAGTTGCATGTTGCATTGCAAAAACAGACCAATAACGAACGTCAAGCTGACCCGTGCACATTTCGTTGGGCGTTGATTATTTTTTTTGTTATGCAATTATATTGTTTTTCTACTCACACTACTCCAAACCGATCATTACGTATTTGACAGCTGTTAGCTGATGGTTCATTCAGAACACACGTATATAACCCATTGGTGATGATTGCGCCATCTACCCATGGACGAGGTATAATGCAATGCTATTCGGGGTATTAGCCAGGAGAGTAATTGTTTTCTGACAGGTGCCAGCCTAAACCTACTGTGTAGGTAGTTTGGGGATGGCCTGAAAGAATTGTTCAAAAGATGCTTTGATTAAAGTATGCCCATCTACTATGTCGAATGTTTTTCCAATCTTTTCTTTTTTTCGAAACTCCACTGCACTCATCGGAATTTACAAGCATGTGATATTTCTTTAATAAAGAAATTGGCATCAGGATGTCATGCACTTCGCATAGTATCAAATGAACTGAGTTCATCCACAACAAAGATGGTATATCATTCACTGATTGAGTCCCACTCGAGATATGGTGTTGCTTTCTGGGGGTTTTGCAGTCAACAACTTTTTTACTCAGTACTCGTTTTGCAAAAGCGAGCGGCTAGATTCTTATGTAAGGTGGGAGTGCGTGAGTCATGCCGTTCATTATTTGTGAGAGAAAAATTCTCACTCTATCCTGTATTTTCATTCTGGAAACTGTTTGTCTTATACACAAAAAACAAAATATGTTTGGAACTCAGGAACATGCAAATTACAAAACTCGGCAAGTAACAGAAACTACATCTCCCTGTTCAAAAAAAAAAGTCAGACGAAGTACTTTGTAATTTATGAGAGTAAAAAGCTGTATAACCATATACCCCATGAAATTGGGAAGGAGAGGAGCTATAAAAGATTCACAACTCATGTTGAAACTATAGGTTGAAACTCATTTTAAACTGTAGAAGGTATATTATATTTCAATTCCATGACATGTGAAACCATGTTCAAGATGTGTGGCCTTGTGTTTTTTTCTATTTTTTTCGTAAGGACTATACAAAACTTTTCTTCAACAAACTGTCGAACATAATATTATGTTGAATCTTATTTTATAGTGTTAAATTTTGACAAAATAGTTAAGGCTTTCGCGGCCGAGGTTTTCAGTATCATTACTTTTATTCGGGTTTGCAGGCTGTCGTTTTTTGGAATTTCTTTCTGACATTTCATCTTGAAATTCATCATCAGTCGTTCATCAGTCATCGGGGTGAATTTCAAGATGAATGAGCCTCTGAAGAAGCTAGCCACTCGAGCCAGCGAAACGTCAGGAAGAAATTCCAAAAAACGACGGCCTTCAAACCCGAATAAAAAAAATGATACTGTTATATTTTATCTACTTGACATGTGAACTCCTTTTATGCAAATTGTGTTTGTGAATATTTGTGCTTTTACATTTTTTATCTATACACAACAATTTTTTCAACAAGCTTTGTCAACAAGGAATTATTTTTCTTAGACAATAAAGTACCTCTCTCTTTCTCTCTCTCTTTCTCTCTCTCTCTCTGTACACACCAACCTTGTTGAATAAAACGAGCGAACCGTAATACGATATTAAGGGTTATTGCAGAAAGAAAAAAATACCTAATTACCTAACTTCAATCAAATTATCCCGTATTTCAATTTTCAATTATGCTTGGTAATGGTGTTATTGCAACAATCTTCTTTCCAGATTATAATTAAATTTTATATCGAGAAGTATGACGTCAAATGTCGACAAATTTGTCTGATTTGTGCGATACTGAAATATGAAAATTATAAATTCAATGAAATTATACCTTGTTCACATTGTGTTGGGGACATCTCTTCCAATTCAATTAAAATGTATTTCACAGAAAATAGTACCATTTTGACTTCACAAACAGCACATCCGTTTGTAGAGATACTATTTCTTTGAAAAAAATTATATTATCCTAGTACCTACTTGAATCTCAAATGTTTCTTATCTTTTTTTCCAATCACCATTTTCTTTCAGTTTGAACTGACTCTATTTGTTCTTGATGTTACCTTCGAATTCATTGGTTATGTTTCACATCTATTTCTTCATTTGAATTGAATAAGGGAAGCCTATATTTCAATAAAAGAATATTGGGAAGGAGATATTGAATGCGCTTTCGTATATACCAAATAAAGTAAATCTTTATCGAAGTACTATCGCAATAGAAGATGCAATAACTCTCTATTGTAGCTACCACCTACTATCCAAGTACCAAACGTATAAAATAGTATTATTATTATTATAAATTGTTTAACGAGCAAGCAAATACGAGGGGAAAAAAATTAAGTGTCTTTTTCTACGGCTATAACGAATAATAGCAAAATGATTTGACAAATAAGATGAACTTCAAATTCAATGTCATTCAAAATTTCCCCTTCAGGTTCAAATAAATAAGTAGATATAGCTGTCATTGCTTGAAATTTGACATTTCATGGACAACCTGATTCATTGTGTAGTGATAACTTCAACTGTAACACAATAAAGTAATTCTTTTATCACGCAAGGGAATGAAATTCAAGATATACAATGTACCATTGTTCTATCAAGAATAGTTAGGATGGATGTAATAAACGGTAGGGTTATTGTAATTGTCGTTTTACTTTTATTGCTCTTCTAGGTACCCACAATAATCCCTCAATATTTTCTTTCACTGTACCTCTATTTCAACCTATCTGTATCAGTTTATGTTTACAGAATAGACAACTTTACAATTTACAATCCCACCGCTCTGTTACTAATGTGGTAATTACTGAAAGATTCCTCAACTTGTGATTCAAACAACAGATATATAATTAATGATGGCTCCTCTTCCCAAAAGTGAATAAAATGGTTATTTACGTTAACAAATATCAAAATTGACATACCAAGTCTTCTGTCTATCTTGCATGGCTGTTTCCATTCCCTTCCATAGATTTCTTGGTTCCTCCAAGATATGGCACTTTGCACACGAATCAAGTTGACATTATTTATTTTCCCGATTTTTCCGACCGTAATTAGACTCTCGTAATGAAACGCGCCCCCATAATTTTGACAGGGAACAAACCTTGAAAGGCCGTCCCCTCGCGTTCGCGAGTTTTTTTTTTCCTTCGAACTTTTTCTTGTTCGACTCCTAACCGTGTCTCCGGATCAACTACCCAAGAGTGAACTTTTCGTCCACTCTCAATTCCAGCCAACGTCCGTCATTTTTGCAAATCTTGCAAAAATCGCATTTCTTTCACAGCGTGCAAGCTCGCCCACGCTGGATGAATGGTTCGTTGGACTGACTCTGAAAAAATGTTTGTTTATCAAAAGTTTACACATTGAAATCTCATATCTGGTCTAGACTGAAACAAAGACTCATTTCATTGGGTGTTTCGTGAGAGGAGTTCTCGAATGAATTTCGATACATTGTATATGAAGCTTTCATATACAGGGTGCGAATACTTATTTTAAGTTCACCTAAAAATCGAATATAAATCGAAAGTTAAATCTCCTGTTTATGTCTTTACAGCTAAGAGAACTGAGAACAATTTTTGAAAAGTTTTTCTTATTGTTGACTCCATAGGAACGAACAATCTTCAGCAGTCTAAACTCGCACGATCTGAGGATTAACGGGGTCTAACATGTCATCTTGCGACTCCTCGTGGAAGTCTGAAAAATCGGCCAACCATCCAGACCATAGCCGCGAGGAACGATGCTCGACCTCAGATACATCACGGAGCTCGACTCATCAACCCACTGGGCATCTCCATTCTGAACAATTATTGATTACAATCAAGTAAACTGCTTATGATATAAGCTCCGGCTCTTCTACATCATCACGGCTATTAACCATGTTTTTCCCGATTCCAACTGCCGAAATAGCAGGGAAATGATTTTTATTGGTTCGATGTTCGCTGTTTTTTTTTTCTTCGAAGACATTCACTATTAGAGGAATGTTGGAATCATCAACATCCTGACTCGTAACTTTTTACGACTACTATTTCGCTTTCCAGAATGAATATGTGAGAATATTACTTTTCTGATGCATGATTGATTTTTATTATCTTCCAATGAAGGTTCTGTCTAACAAAAGTGAAAAAATATAACACAATGGCAATTTTGATGAATTTATTTTTTTTATTAGGAACTATAGTATATTACGTAACGACGGGGATAAGTAGCCTTTTACGCATGAGCGGAAATTGTGAGCACGAGGCGTTAACCGAGTGCGGCAACTCGCAAGTACACATAACTAGCCTTATCCTCGTGTGCATACTGTACTTTTTCTACTTCCGCCATGCTTCTGGGGTGATTTCAGGTGGTGTAGCACAAATTGCTTAGTTATCCCTCATTTTCAATGATCAACGAGACACTGGATGACAGAAAGTAGCTAAAACAATTGTTTGCTTCATAAAATTTCAATAAATTTCCTAAAAATACCATTTTCAATTCAAAATGGTTAAGGCTTTCGCGGCCGAGGTTATTAGTATAACTACTTTTCATCGGGCTTGAAGGCCGCCGTTCTTTAAAATTTCTTCCTAACGTTTCGCTAGCGCGAGTGGCCAGCTTCTTCAGAGACTTACTCATTTCCGATGACTGAAAGATTCGATTTCTTAAGGCGTATTTCTATTGACACAGGTAGTCAGGAGTGTTAATTACTTCTGTCGGGTTCGGGGCATAACCATCATTATTAGTTGCCACACTACCTGCTGTGATTTTATTAGTTACTCTTGATTTCCTCAGAATGGGATACCAAATTCTGTTTAGACTCAACGCTTCTTCTTTTCTGTTGAAATTGTCCGTATGTTTTTGGATCTCTATCGCCTCCCGTACCAGTCGGCTATGGTAACCCTGGTTGGGGGCAATCAGTTTAGCATTTTCGAACAGAATCCTGTGGTCACCCTCACTCAGTGCGTGTTCCGCCACCGCCGATTTGTCAGTTTGCCCTAGCATGCAGTTCCTTTTAGCCTTGTTTCCATGGATTTTTTCGTGGTACCGATGTAAACCTTCCCACAAGGGCACGGTATACGATACACCCCTGCTGCTGACAGTGGGTCTCTTTTGTCTTTAGCCGACCTGAGGCTTTGTTGGATCTTCTTGGTCGGCTTGAAAACCGTTTTCATGTTATATTTCCCCAAGAGTTTCCCAAGTCTGACAGTGACCCTCGGGATATATGGCAGATATGCATTTGCAACTACCTGAGAGTCCTCCCTGTTATGAACCGTGGAACTCCTCGGTTTCATGGCCCTGTTGATCTCAGATACACTGTATCTATTTGACCTCAAGGTCACTTGAAGATGTTCCAGTTCCTGCTCTAGATGCTCTGGTTCACATATTCTTCGAGCACGTTCAGTTAGGGTAGATATAACTCTTCTCTTTTGGCTGGGATTCCAAAGAACGACGGCCTTCAAGCTCGAAGAAAAGTTATTAGACTAATTTTCACTTCAATTTTACGAAGAATTTGGAACGAAAATTTGCTGAAATCGGCATGTAGTCATGAGATCGAATTTATCAGGTCAAATGTGACATATCCTATAGTTTTGAAATAACAATTCCGGAAGTGGTCGCCACTATTTTAGGATACACGTGAAATCTAAATTAGCCATTACATAACAATTGTTGAATACGTAATAATGAACGTTTTAAAAAAGTATGAGTGGAAAAAGATTCACTCGCGCAATAATTCAAAGAAAACAATTACTTTCTTGAAAGATACCAGGGCATATACTTGATCCTTCTAATTACAGTTGTTTCTATCAGATGCCTGGCCGAATACAATTCCCGACATCGTATCATATCCGGTACTGTTTATATTCGATTCCAGACGAAATTTTTAATTTTCAGTTTAATTTATTCCATCGTGTACATTTCGATATTCCATGAATAGCATTATTTACAAAAGAGCATATTCATATATGAATTTCGTTCTGAATCAACTTCATAATAATATCGGCATATGTTTCCATAATTAAAATCTTGGCAATACTGCAAAATATAAATTACTGAGGGAACATGTACCGATAGTTCAATTCCTATAGGACTGATATTGGATATTATATTTGAAAAACAGAAGGTTCCTTTTTGTCGCAGTAGTGTCAAACGAAAACTTTTTTATGTTGAATTGAACTGGCCGATACTTGATGAAAATCCATATTAACAAAAATATATTACAGTTTCCTGTATGATTTTCACTTACAATGGGTTTACAAAACCGCGACACGTGTTTCGCTATTACAACAGCTTCTTCAACAGCAAGATAAAAAAAATTACTCTTGATGTTTTTCCAGGTGTTATCATGCTCTTCGCTTATTCAATGATGGGTCGAACTCTTTGCTCAGGAAAACCCCCGTTCGACAACGATTCAACTTCAACTCAACAGGTGAGTGATAGAAACATTCATATTTTGACGTTGAAAATTATTACGCAGCTCCTAAGACTACAGCAAGGCAGTCTAATTCGTCGTAATCAGCAGTCTGCCACCGATTTGGCGTATCCGGCTCGAAGGACCAATATTGGTCTAGTTCCCAAACAGCCGGTGGCTATTTTTTGTACGCCAAGAATCTTTGGAATATAATACAGCTCTTTTCTTTTTGATGATGCAAAAGCTTGTCAAACCCCGAAAAAGTCATGTCCGAAAGCCATTTTCTTGCAGAAACTCCTTTGTCGGTATCGCGTGTTGGCTATCGATTCGGATCAACAGTTTCCTTTCGGATTTCTATCTCTTTTCGCGAGATAGAGCGAACTAATTCGCAAACAAGCAACAGTTATTTCTCAAACTCATTTGTTTCGCTTTACGATTACGTGAACGGAGAGCTAACGCGGTCATTTCGCGTTTTCCACTCCAATCAGCATTCGATTGTTTCGGTGTGCCATGAAAGGGCGAGAAAATTGAGCTTCTTTGATGGATAGCGATTTTTCTCCGGTTATATCGCTTGTTCGCTACACCCCGACATTCTAGCTCGTTATCGCAAGATTCAAGATGGGTTGGTGATTGTACCTACTGCGCCACATTCTTCTTATAAAAACGATAATCGATTCAAGAATACTTTTGGTTGCTGACAATTACAATAGGGAATATGCATGAAATTTAAATTCTTTTTCGAATCTTCATCATCATCACACCATAATCAAGAGGTATTTTTTCATTATTTGAAGCTATTGAATATTACATGAAACTGAAAAATCAGGAAGGGAAATTCGAAATCAAAAAACTTGTCACCACTGATCGAAAGGAAATGTCACGTCAGAGGACACAGAATGACAGCATATTTTGCATCAACTCTCGATTTAACGTGAGCAGAGATCGAAGCAGTGAAAGCTGCAAGGTAATTATTATGTTATATGATATATTTTGGTCCCTAACATATATTTGTATTATAAATGCACACAGCAGCTTGCATAGGCACCAATCACAGCCAGTTTCAAACCTCAAATGCCAAATAGCGAGTCTGAGTACTACAAAAGTTTTGTTGTTGTTGTTTAAAATCGTTAAAGAAACAAATATCCAATTTCTGCATGAACTATATAATATATATGTAACAAATAGGATTAAAAGTATAATTTTACTTATGTTAGAAGGTCTGCCGTCTTTGGTTATTTTTCAGAATGAAAATATTTGCTATCTCGTGATTACTAATTTCTTTAAAAAGTAGCTCTGTAAAAGTTCAAAATAGCACAATCGTTTAGTCTTTGCTGTGTCATCGTGGACCGTGAATACGTTTTTATGTCCTATGTCCTGAAGATAACTATTTGTCATTGAAATTGCACCGAATCTCCTATTTTACGTATATCATAATGTATATATGATATTATATTATTGAGGTTCAAGTATAATGAGTTCATTTACTTTTTGTGAAAATCAGATGAATTTGAAGTATGTTAAAAATCTATATAGGTTAGTTTTAAACCGAATTTTATACTACCAAATAGCTAACGCAAAACTAACTCATGAATAAATCACAGTGAGCTTTCATTAATCTTACACCCTTCACCGCAATATAGACACGATATCTCACATCACTCCATCGGGTGTATTTCTATTAGTGTTTTTGTCACTTCGGTACAATTCAATTCTTGTTATAAGATTTATTAGCTTCTCCTTTGATCTATATAACAATTAAAACTGATAATATTGTTACGAAATGTCCTAGCGCCGGCCCTGTCGCTCATAAACGCAGAATTATATCAGGAGTCGAAGAGCGAACGTCATTTCTTCAGGAACTCTCGTCACGCGTGGAATATTCGATCGCCGAGATTTCCCTCCATGGGCGTACGCAAGTATAAAAGGAGACACTTTATCGCGGAAGGGAGTTTATTCGCAGAGAGAGTTTAGCACAGTTATTCAGATAGATATTCGCAGCTTTGAGCTTTGGTATTGCTAACTGCAGAAGTTTATCGGAGTTTTTCAGTACAGAGCGTTAGATAGTTACCAGAGCAGTTTGAGTGATCGTATTGTATTGTGATTAAGAGTTGTAATGAAAGTAGTGAAGTGTTGTTAGGAGTTTTAATCAACGAACCCAAAGAAATATCCTAACAATATGTTAGAGTAAACAAACACCGAACGTAGGAGTTTTAATCAACGAACCCAAAGAAATATCCTAACAATATGTTAGAGTAAACAAACACCGAACGTGTCCTTAGATGTCTTTCAAACGGCTCAAAGTTATTCAGTGTTTCACATTTCACTTTGAACGATAATTTGAATATACAGTGTGTCCAAGATAAGGACCCTAAGCATAGGAATCTCAGTACCTGTTGGAGACACAGCATAGGTTTAATTAGGAAAAAGTTGTGTTCTTTAAAGCCTATTTACATGCCGTTTAGAAACTTGAAGAATTTTCATGGCCTGCTGAGATATTTGGGGAAAACGAGAATTTGAAAATATCGATTTTATTTTTTTCTGACTTTATTCGAAAAGATATCAAAAAACGAATAACACTTTTTCATTGGCACTCTCAAGGTACTACACGATGGTATTTTTAGATTTTATATCCGACGTTTCGTTTTCAAGAAACCATCATCAACTTTATTTTTTTATATGGCCCC
The DNA here is from genome assembly GCA_032362365.1 of Zygogramma bicolorata. Classification (NCBI taxonomy): domain Eukaryota; kingdom Metazoa; phylum Arthropoda; class Insecta; order Coleoptera; family Chrysomelidae; genus Zygogramma; species Zygogramma bicolorata. The sequence continues at coordinate 708,587 of JAVJAQ010003151.1, read as the reverse complement.
AAAAAAAAATACACCCTGTATCTGATTCCATTTTTTATTACGAATTCAACGATGTATCACATGCCATTGTTTTCTTTTTAGTTTGAAGGAAAATTGCATTTTTTCTATTTTTAAAAAAATTTGAAAATATCGATTTTATTTTTTTCTGACTTCATTTGAAAAGATATCAAAAAACGAATAACACTTTTTCATTGGCACTTTCAAGGTACTACACGATGGTATATCCGACGTTTCGTTTTCAAAAAACCATCATCAACTTTATTTTTTTCAATAGCCCGAAAAAAAAGTACACCCTGTATCTGATTCCATTTTTTATTACAAATTCAACGATGTATCACATGCCATTGTTTTCTTTTTAGTTTAAGGGAAAATTGCATTTTTTCTATTTCTAAAATGTATTTTTAAGTAGGTTAATGATTTTTTTAAAGTAATGAAAACAACAAAGAAATTAACGCATTTTTTATTTAATTCAAAGGAGGTGTTCAAACAGGTTTCCGTTATTTTCCAAACATAAGTATGATCTTCTAACTGTAGAACTTAAAACATCACGTAACATCTCTGGTGTAATACTGTTAAATGCGGCAGTTACACATTCTCGTAACTGCTGTTCAGTTTCAAAAAAATGTTGGTAAACCCGGTTCTTAACAAAACCCCATATGAAGAAGTCCAGAGGAGTTAAGTCAGGGGATCGCGCTGGCCAAGACACTTCACTAGAGGTTCCATCCACCTTCCAGGAGATCGCTGCGAAAGATACTCTCGAACTTGTCTAGAATTATGTGCAGGAGCACCGTCTTGTTGAAACCAACAGTTATTGACCTGTGCCAGAGGTAATTATCTAAACAGTCTTCTAAATAGTTTTGCAATCAATGATGGTATCGTTCGGCGGTCAAAGAATTATAGTAAAAAAACGGACCTAGTATTTTAGTTCCTAAAATTGCAAACCCAAAACGTTCTTGATGTCTTGATATTTTCTTAACACGCGGATTTTGCTGAGTTTAGTAATGCGTATTGCGGCGGTTGAAGATACCATTATTAGTGACCATACTTTCGTCGGACCATATTATTTTTGAAGGGAAATTTGAATCTTCTTCACACGCGCGTGTATACCATTCGCAAAAATTTCGGCGCCGTTCGAAATCCCCTGGTTTAAGCCCTTGGCAAATCCTAAATTTATAGGGGTGATATCTATTTTTACGCAAAATAAATTGAGCTGTGGATTTGGCTACTCCTACATTATTTTCGATTTGCCTAGTTGATATTTCAGGGTTCTCAACAGCTGCTTGTAAAACATTATTTTGGGCTTCTTCTGAAAATTCCTTTTTTCGAGATAAAACAGGCTTTTTAAATGAACCATATTCTTTTGAATTTCGAGCCAGCTCTAAGAAAATGGACTTACATGGCTGCTTTCTTTCTGGATATGTATTAAGATACATTGCTGCTGTATTTACAGTATTTTTGTGGCACAAAATGTAGCACGTTAGCATGTCAAACTTTTTTTCATGGCTATAATCTCACCCGGCATATTCGACGATAATAACACAATATTATCTATTCAACAATAAACAATAATAACGACAACAGTAACAATAACTCTGAAAACAACAACTCGACAAACAGGCTAACAACAACGACAATTACTATTTTATCGTGTAATTAAATAATATTTGACAGGCTCGGTGACAGGTATTTACGCCAAAGCATTTGTTTGCAACGCCTACTTAAAGATTTTTTTAAAAATAGAAAAAATGCAATTTTCCTTCAAACTAAAAAGAAAACAATGGCATGTGATACATCGTTGAATTCGTAATAAAAAATGGAATCAGATACAGGGTGTATTTTTTTTTGGGGCCATATAAAAAAATAAAGTTGATGATGGTTTCTTGAAAACGAAACGTCGGATATAAAATCTAAAAATACCATCGTGTAGTACCTTGAGAGTGCCAATGAAAAAGTGTTATTCGTTTTTTGATATCTTTTCGAATAAAGTCAGAAAAAAATAAAATCGATATTTTCAAATTCTCGTTTTCCCCAAATATCTCAGCAGGCCATGAAAATTCTTCAAGTTTCTAAACGGCATGTAAGTTAAGCTTTAAAGAACACAACTTTTTCCTAATTAAACCTATGCTGTATCTCCAACAGGTACTGAGATTCCTATGCTTAGGATCCTTATCTTGGACACACTGTATTCATGCCCATTTATATTTTTTCTACTTTATGAAGATGTGAATGATTATTTCAAGACATAACAGGAAATCATTCTCTTTCCCTATTATATATTTTGAAAATACTTCAAGCCTGAAAAAGTTATTCTGAAATACCCATAGCGGTTTTGTATATTGTAGGATTGTAGTCTGTCATTGTGGAAATTACAAAGAAAATTAATTACGTTCCATGAAAGAAGTGTCACTCTCTGTTGATAGGTACGTGTATATGATTCATTTACGTTTTATTTATTCACGAGGAAGAAAGAGTCTATATACAACAATATTTTCTCCGAGAAGTTCAAGACTTATTTTCCTCTGAGCGAAACAAAATCTTGTCTGGGCTTGAATAAAATTTTAATTATTCTAGTGAATGATTCTTGATTTATAACTATTCTCTGCACACTGTTGGGCTAAATATCTGGTAACGTAGGCATAAATTATTAAGGCGATTCCAAAACGATGTCTGGCTCCCGGTATATGTTGGACAGATAATTTCGATAAGTATATTTTACTTAATCTATCGATCTCCAGATGGTAATTTCAACATATTCTGTGAGAGCTTAAATGTACTCCTAGAAACACTTTTCAAACCCAATATCATTATGATAGCTGTGGGTGATTTCAATTGCAACTGTTATGTATATAATTCGAATTTTAACAAATTGACGAATGTGTTCTCAGGATTCAATATGTGTGGAGTGGTCGGTTGGCCAACTCGTATACAGGGGACTTGTATTTCATCCATCGACAATATTTTCATCAATTACAGAACGGATGGAGCTGTTGTGGTAGTGGACAATAATTTGTCAGATCACAGATCCATTTATTTCGAGTTATCAAAAACAAGACCACTGTCTGAAGACATGTTTGTGAAGAAGAGAATATACAGTACTGGCGCCAAAGAAAAATTTGAAGAAAGACTTTCTTCTGAGGATTGGTCCTCATTGTATAATATGAGTGACATGGATGATGCGTTCAATTTGTTTTTCAGCAACTTACTAAATATATTTGAAATTAGTTTTCCACTGAGACTTATATGTAATACTAAACCCCACAACAAAAAATGGGTTGATAATGAGGTGAAAGAATCTAGTACCAAACTAAAGGATTTATTCATCCTGAAAAATAATTTCCCAGAACTGTCACATTTCTATAGATATTCAAAAAAGAAACATTTCACTCTATTGAAGCAAAAAAAACAATTCTATCAAGATTTTATTGATAACTCCAACAATGAATCAAAAACAGCGTGGAGAGTTGTGTCTTATCTGAACAATAGGGACGAAAAAACATCAGGTAATATTACTCTAGTACACAATGATGAAAAAATCACTAATCCATCCACCATTTCTATCCTCTTCAATGATTTTTTCAGAAATGCACCACTAGGAATTAAAAATAAAATTAATGAAGTCTGTAGACAGTTTCCTTCCAATAAAGTATCGCCTACATATAGTACTCATAATACTTCTTTGTTTCTTACACCTTTCACAAGCGAGGAACTTCTGAAACTGTTAAGGGAGAAACTCAAAGACAAATTCTCCGCGGGACCAGACTGAATACCCGTTTGTATAATAAAAAGTGTTTTACATTCAATTATTCAACCTCTTGTTTTTCTGGTTAATCTCTCATTTCAGGAAGGTATATTTCCCAGTGCATTGAAAACGAGAAGGGTGGTCCCAATTCTAAAAAAAGGCAATGCTGAATGCATGCAAAATTATAGACCAGTTACTGTTACCAGTAGTTTTTCAAAGTGTTTGAGTACAGTTTTCTCGATAGGCTGTTGAGGTTCCTACGCAGTGAAAAAATCATATCAGATAGCCAGCATGGATTTCAAACGGGCAAATCTACAACCACAGCAATTTATTCTTTCTATGACAGCTTAATTGAATACATCGACGGGGGTGAGTGTCCCATTGGGGTGTTCTGTGACCTCAGCCGTGCTTTCGATTGCGTTGATCATAATCTACTGTTGTCCAAACTTTATGATCACGGTGTGAGAGGTGTATGTGGAGGATGGATTGAAACTTTTATTAGGGCAAGAAATCAGTACGTTGAAGTGCAACATACAGAAAATAACTTCATACGAAGGATTAATTCGAATATTACCGAAATTGATATGGGTGTCCCCCAGGGATCGGTTTTAGGTCCTATATTGTTCATCTTGTACACAAATGATCTGCCAAAATCGTTTCCTGATATACATTTTACAGCTTATGCTGATGATACATCCTTGATAATATCTCACAGAAACAACGACGCTCTAAAACAACAATGTGAACGCACATTAACAAGCATGGTGACTTGGTTCAACCAACGTAATCTCTTTTTCAATTCGAGCAAAACCAATATTTTGAGGTTCCATCCATATCAAAACAACGTCGCTGGGATCAACGTGAGTTCACAAGTCTCTATATTTTTGAAATGTGTATTTTCGTATTCAAAAATTAAAGTCGTTTTATTAGAAATAGCGCGATACACAATTATAGCACTCGTTGTAGTGAAAACTTGCATCTACCAGCCTCTAGAATTGATCTATCATACGAAGCTCCATCCAGAATTGGTGCTAAAATATTCAATGAGTTGCCTGATTTTCTCAAGGTGTTGAGTCGTGGGAGCACTTTCAAGCTGAAACTGAAACAATTTTTAGTCTCTAAATGTTATTATTGTCTCGATGATTATTTTTGTGATAGTTGAAACTATGTATTCATCTTTTGTGTGTGACGTTTTCTTATACAATTTGTACAATTGTCTATGAGAAATAAACTTGAAACTTGAAACTTGACTATATCCAACGCACTTTTTTCAATCTGAATATCTCATTTTCCAGGCGTTTCAAAGGTAGTGTGTCTGGCACGGCTTTTCAGTTACCGAATCCTCCTTATGTTTCCTTTCATCGAAATGAGAACGAATTTATATAAATGACGAGATAATTACCGTAGGGCCCTGCTTTGGTTTCTAAATAATGTTCAACGAAGTGGATAGCGTGTTCAAAGTCAAACTCTTCGTTGTTCACCTGCCAGATGGTACGTAACATCAGGTGAAAATGTTAAAATGAGTCTGAATTTAACGAGATCGCAGTAAATTGAGCTGCTATAGAAAACAAACAAATTATAAAAGCATGGATAAATTCGAGCGAAAAAATTTTCAATCTTTTTTTTCACAATCTACGAGTGAATATATTGAAAATTCGCTGGTAGATGATGGGTTGCACTTGTGCCATGTTAAATATGCTGGAAAAAAGTTTATTCGAAAATCCATCAATTTTGATAGGGGTGGGCTTAGAAAAAACGAAAAAAAATTTTTTTTCAAGTGATGCAATACACAATTCCAAGATTTTTCTCGTGAGTTATGAAAAATACTACATATTCATGTTCAGCGTAACGTTTATAGAGTTTCAACCAAAAGCATGTAGTCCACTGAAGTAAAACGTGGTAGGGGGATCGTACTTGTCATTCTGAATTTTCTATATGTTGTTAGGACCTGAAACCTGAACCAATATTAAAATCTCAGATTTGCAATTTCCAAAGAGCTGTACGAGCGGCGGTGAACCCAAAAAAAACATGGAATTTTTGGACTTTGTTCAATTTTTGCTTAATATATCCGTGAAGGAAAGATCTGACCGGTATAGTCCCTTTATATGGCATCACAGCTTCTGCGATTGTTGTTTATTCTGCAAAATTTTTTCCTAATCCTCTTTGTGAAAAAAACTGTTACTGTCATTTTTATGTTACCTTACAAAAATCTGTATTTACACTTTAATTGTACCCCTGTTTATATTTTGTATTATACCTTCATACACATTATTACTACTGCGAATAAACATTATTCTGTATATACTTTTGAAAAAGACGTAATTTGCCAAAATTTGAGACTAAGGCGAGCTCTATACAGGCTCTGGTTTCCACGATACAGCTCTTCGAAAATAGGCCATTTTTTCTAAAAAAATGTTTTTTTTTTCGGAATTGTCACAAATTTTGTGAAATATCTTTTGAAATACGCATCTCACATTCATATGAAATTTGATGTGGGATGCATACTTTACAAAATATTCACAAAATAAGTGGAAACCAGAGCCTGTATAGAGCTCGCCTCAGTCTCAAATTGTAGCAAATCACCTCTTTCTTAAAAGTATATAGAGTGACTATACCGCTCAGATCGTCCCTTCACGGAGATATTAAGCAAAAGCGGAAAAAGTCACAAAATTTCACGCTTTTTTGGGTAAACTGACGCTTGCACATGACTTTGGAAATTGCAAATCTGGTTTTTTAATATTGTTAAGGTCCAAACAACATATTAAGAATTCAGATTGACCCGACCTTTTGCAAGCACATCTTGATTGGATTAATTGTGAAAACAACGATTCACAACACAAATTTGAAAACAAGGTTATTTTTGTGGATAGAATGAAGTTTTGAGGGACATAAATTGTTTTCATCTCTAGTTCAAGGTAAAAATATACAAAACTTCTATAAAAAAAGAATTGAAACAAAATTGATGTTACTTTTTTGAGAAAAAGTTTTGTATTCATCTTCTTTTCAAGTAAAGTTTTGTATCAATCTTACATTGATTTGAAATAGAAATAGAAAAAAAATTGTTCTTCAAACTCCGCTCCCTACAAAAATAATCATTTTCCAAATAACACAAAATTTTTGTATATTTCTTTTCAATGGCCAATATATCTCACAGAATTTACGACAATTGAGCCAACTAGCTCCTAGCTAGTGTCCTCTGTCCCGTTGAAAGTTGCACGAAGATTTCGAATAACTATACATTCATTACAGAAAAATAAAACCGTTTGTCCAAAAATTGATGGTTCAGGAGATGTATTCACAGATCACAGAAACAAGTGTAGATAGGCAAATGACATACTCGTGACCTCGTGAAAACCAAAAAGTACGTGGCGCAGTTTCTATGGCGGTTGTTGACCCTAACTATTCAACAAAATTGGATGGATAGGAGAAAACTGTAGAAACCACAAATACAGAATACTGTATTATCGACGAGTCGATGAAGGATTTTCCATCTTTAATCCCAGTATGGAAAATCACAAAAGACACAAATTATCATCTCTCTTGAGATTTCCGAAGGGTGTCAAAAGGTAATAGCCATTAGTGTTCTGTAGAACAGTACCTCTTTTAATTTTTCATATATTTTTCACAAATAGAAGATCTTCAAATGGAAGCTAATTCGCGTCGAAATATTGGCTTCAGAAAAATGCACCTCAATATCAGAACTCTTTCAGGTGTGAGGCATGGGTGAAGGCATGTAACCGAGAGGATTTACTTGAAAAATATCTCGAAGCTTTCTAAATACTATCGATTGTGTGAATTTCACTTTGAGAAAGAAATGGTCTAGAATTTTCTCCACATTGATATTTGCAAATAGAAATTCGAAAAAAGCAAAACTAATGAATCGAAGAACAAAAAAAAAACATTTCAAGTCATTTATAGTCTCTAATACATTGTTAAGGTCTAAATATATCTATTGTACATATTTGAAGCTGCTGCGAATAAAACATTCTCTTGAAGGCTTTGTGTTTCCTGGTCGTCGAATATACATTTCCAAACAAACATGGACTGTAATAAAAAAGCAGCAGAAGAGTGAAATAGCTATTGCAGGTACTTGAGAATTTCAGATTATTCACATTTATTTCAAACGTTATCCTAGACAAAATATTAATTATATGATGTGAAATAACATACTGATTTGATACTTGGTATCCCATACATTCAAATTTACCTCCACAAAATAAGATTACACATCCCGAGCACAGAATGAAGGTCACAGAAATTTGACCCTGGAGAACAATGGTTTGACATTTAAGTGTCTCTACTGTATGGTAATGGTATACTGGGCTTTAATCGTTTGATACAAACCAACCAATGATAAAAAATCGACTTAGATTATTTTTGATCAAAGAAATACATCAAATAAATAAAAATAGAGCAAATGTGACTCTTCTTTCAATAGTGGCAGCACGAATTCCAAAGAAAACTCTACTTTGAACACAAAATATGGGTTGAATATAGTTGGTTGATTTGACTCACTCGATCCAAGTTTAGTAAATCACTGGCTTATTCACAACCGTGCGGTGGGTTATCATTGGACCGAGGAATAGTGTGCTCTGAGTAAACTCCATTTCAATTTTTTCTGGAATATTGACGTGAAACGACAGAGCCACAATTCCTTCTACCTCTGCGAGGCCATCCGAATGTCTTATTCTACTGGACTACGAGCCCAAAGTAAATATTTGATCGGAAAAAACACTCGCCGCAAGTTCTATCGGCCGGCCGAGATCTTCAACGGAAACCTTTCAAATATTCAAAGGGCCACACCGAGTTGTGAGTGACGTTGAACACTCGACAGAGTATTGTGTGATGAGGATATATAACGCAAGGGTCCGTTAGGTCCAGAAGAGAAGAAGACGGATGAGATGAGAGCGGAGTTGCTAGTTGAAGGCATGAAAGAGCCACTAATTATTCGTCAGTTTTTTTTTGCTAATTGCCGTAGCTAATTTCGTCTCATTCAGTTGGAATACTTCTCTTGGTGAAGAGGAATCAGTACAAGAAACGAAAATCAGAGAGGCATTAGTGTCAATAGTATTAACGATGACGTGTCCAAAATAATAAAATGATTTCGCCAGCAAAAATCGACCAATGACTTATTGGATTATGTTTCCCATATTTGGCAACATTCAATCGAAAAATTCGGAGAAACTTTAGCTGTTGCACTCGATGTTTCAAAAGCATTTGATCGAGTTTGGCATCGAGGTCTCCTTTCTAAACTGCCGTCTTATGGTTTGCCTCCTCAATTGTGTCCTTTGTTGAAGAGTTTCTTGTCTGATAGTTTTCTATATGTGGTTGTTTACGAAGTATCGTCTGATATTCTCCCAATAAATGAAGGTGTTCCACAAGGTTCAGTTCTGGTGCCCACTTTGTTTCTGCTTCATATCAACGATTTACTGGAAATAACATCTTGTTCAGTGCATAGATTGGGCGCACTCGTAAGAGTTTCCAGCAAAAGGGAAATGCACATTTGAAAAGATATATAAAAAATAAAAATATAACGAATGGCCTTGAATTATGTCCGACAGATGACAGATTTTTTAATGGAGATCCACACGATGGGAAGACCTGTAATGTTCAAAGAACACCGCGTGAATCAAGGGACAGGAGATACGAATTAACATTCACTTTGAATTTCTGAAGTTTGTAAGCCTCATGAAAAACCTCTTTGGGCAAGGAGTTCCAAAGCTCAGCTGTTCTATTGAAAGAAGATCCCTGAGCAAGAGAGGTTTGACAGGTCTCCAAATTCACAACAAAGGGGTGGGAATACTGTACTCGTCGAGTCATCCGTGTAGATATTGCCAAGAGGGAACGATTGATAACAATTAAGTAGAGCACCGACCGTGAAAATATCTATAGAAGAGAGACAAGTCTCCGACCCTTCTACGATGTTCCAATGAAGTGAGCGAGTCTATGAGCGAAGAATCACCAACAAGACGAATTGCCTTTTTCTGAATAGAATCGAGAAGCCTCAATGAATGTTTTGGTGCCAAACTCCATACGTGAGAACTATATATTCCAAGACAGGTCTTATCTGAGCCATGTAGATCAAGAAGCTGACGAGAAATGAAGTATTTCGTCGCACGAAATAGAAATCCAAGTTTCTGGAAAGCACCTACAGCGATGGGTCTCACATGGTTTTCCCATGAGGGATTATCACTGATCGTAGTTCCTAGCATCGAGATAAACTTTGTAGGAATAGTTACTCCTGACATATGAATACTAGATGATGATAGATCGACTTTTCTTGAGAAGAGACATGCCTGGGTTTTCCTAGCATTGAATTCCACCAAGTTCATGTTGCTCCATTCTATTATTTTTGCCAAGTCATCGTTAATTTTATTGATATGAATGTTCATTTGAATTTTTGTTTCTCGAGCTGGACTCTGAGAGAGAAACTAGTATGGAGAGTACTGTCTTCCGCAAAACTATGTACTGAACAAGATGTTTTCTCGAGCAAATCATTGATATGAAGCAGAAACAGAACTGAACCCTGTGGAACACCTGCATTTATTGGTAAAGTATCAGATGATACTCCATCAAAAACCACATACAGAGACCTATCAGACAAGAAACTCTTCAACAAAACACAAAACTGAGGAGGCAAACCATAGGATGGCAGTTAAGAAAGTAGACCCCGATGCCAAACGCTTTTGAAACGCTTTTGAAATATCGAGTGCAACAGCTATCGTTTCTCCGAATGTCTCGATTGAATGCTGCCACATAAGAGAAACATAAGCCAATAAGTCACTGGTTGATCTTTGATCCGTATTGTCGATCATTAACTACCCCTGATTTCTTCAGATATTTGTTAAAGGTAATTAGGTAAAGTTTTTTTTCCTTTTTTAGCAACTGGCTGAACTCTTGCTGTCCTCCAGGACTTAGGAAAAACCCCCCAAGTCATATCAAAGGTTGAATAATTCTGGTAGTACTGGTGTCGATTCGGGGGCACATGCTTTCAGAACAATTGCTGGGATTCCATCAGATCTGCAAGCCTTACTCGTCTTCAGGGCCATTGATATATTTCTTGAAGTTTGTTGGCAAAAAATTATTTCAGGCATATGACTGTCGACAGGCGTGATGTTTGGGGGATCTTTTCCCGATGAGTCCACAGTAGAATTTCCAGCAAACATATTCGCAAATATATTTGCTTTTTGTTGGACTTGTGATCCATCTTCTTTGGTTGAAGGGGGAAATGATTAGAGGTGAAGTTTTTGGCGACAGCTTTAGCAAATGACAAAGACGAACGAGAACCGTTTGGACATTCAACAAGTTTCGAACGAATTTTCTGATCATGTGCTTCTTTAGCAGCTTCATGCACTACACCTATTTCTTGCGTTAACATATCTCGTCTCAAAACTGGGGTCCTGGCACCAGCGATTGAATGCCGTTTGTTTGGATGTGCAGCATTCTTCACTTATGTATTTTCCGCGTTTTTTTTTGTTGAAAATTTAATGTCTGATAATTTAGGTCAGCCTGATGCTTTCATTTCGACACGTCGCTATGACAACCACCCGAATAATCAGTGGAAATTTCCCTTCCTCGACATATCATTGTCGTGTTGTGATCAGTCAACATAATGGTTGGAATTTTAGAACGGAGTATCTTGAAAAATAACTAATTTCAGCGAAGAATTTCATTTGATTGCTGCTCATGAATGTCCAGAATTTCGCTTCAGAAGTATATGATCACCAATTTAATTCTTGTATCAAATTGTTGTAGCATGAAATTTTCGAACCAAATCTCCCGCAAGCTATAGTCTAGGTCCTAAACTGTAGATAGTGACGCATAGTTTGTATGGTTCATAATTGATACGAAGCAGGTCAAGAAATAGCACATAAATTAGCTGGGTACTTAGTTTTCAAATCAAGTTTCAGTTTACCACTTCCTAACAACCTCTCCGCTCTTTCAAATACCCTAAAAACCAGAAAATTTGCCATGAGTCTACAATTCACGAACTAAACTATAGAACTAAAATCCCGTGAATTTACCTCACTTACAAATTCTCCAATAAAAAAATCCAGCAATAAATGAGCTCCACAGAGAATACAAATGATAGCAAAACCGGATTTAAATTCGGTCTAATTTTCCTGGAGCATCTCGCCGAGGCATAAATTCAACTTCTTGCGATATAGAACAAGAATCAACATGCCCCAATTCATTGTTTATAGCTGGTCGAGGCCTTTATATCCACTATCTGACGTGAATAATCGCTTTCGGAGCGAGATCCCTCGTGAAAGTTTATTAACCGGCCCCTGAGAATTTGTGGACGTTAGTTCGAGGTCATTTGTTGAGAGGCAGAGTTATGGGAACGCCAAAAATTCACAGGTGGCTAGTTTGTTCAAATAAATACCGAAAGGGCTATTTACAATGCTGATAGCCCATAAACCTTATGAAATATTTGGACTGGGCATTGATCTTTAGACTAAACAATGAAGCGATGTCGTGATTGGCAATATGACTAATAATAATAAGAAAGTTTAATCAGAATTTTTGAAAAAATGCCTATACATCAATTTTTGAAAAGGTGAATAAACTGTTCAATTATACCCGCGAGGTTGAAAACTTCTTGCGATAAAATCAGAGATAAGAACTGCATGTATGTATATGTTTTATAAATTTATAGATATCTACAAAATGATATTAAAGAAATTAACTGAATTACTCATCTGAAATGAAAGATTTCATGAAGTAAATTTCGACGAGACTTCTGAATCCATTTTTTAATCTGTAGTTCGAAAGATAACAATTAATTGATCAGTTTCATATGATTCGGAATCAAATCATAGTAGAATGGCAACAAATATTTGAAATTCCTCTCAAACATTGTTCTTTTACCTCTACTTTTCAATGTGATATTTTTTTCATTCCTTGTGTTATAAATATCATTATTGGAATTTGTGTTTATCGATGTAAATCATGACGTTATAAATAATTGTCTTATGTCCATTTTCTGTGTTTCTATGTACCGATATTCTCTTGGATAAAATTGAAACACTTATTGAATATGATTTTCAAAACATCAAGATTTCTTTGGTGGGATTGCATGGCTCCTCCCCATGCCTGAATTTCATAATTCAATTGGGACTGTATTAACGAAAAATAAAGGATGTTGAGGATTTTTATGCTCATGAATGTTCTCAGATTCTTGAATTTTGATAATAAACTTCGTAATTTCTTCAAAAGGAACGCTATGTGTTTGTCCCATTTCAGATATCTGTCAATCATATCATAACCCCTAAGTACTTAATACTATCAGTTTTTTCAATGCTAGTATTATCATGAAGTATTAGTGGTCCTAAGTCTGATAGGGAAATATATAAAATATTATAAATATATTTTCAAAATTTGAGTTATAATCAAAAAAAAATTTATCTTTTCAAAATCTAATGTAGCTTTCGGTTGTTATTCTTTCCAGTTTTTTTCCTCATATAATATTACAGAATCATATATATGCAAAACTATGAATTACACCCACAGTATCAATATTAATAAGGTCGTTGAGATAAATATTAAATAGAAGTGGCCCTAAAACGGTTCCCTGTCGAAACACCCAATTTGAAAGATTTTCTATTCACTTCTAGCTTCAACATTTTCAACATATTGAGTTTTATTTTCTATATTAATTTCGAAGAGATCATGAACCTTGCACGATATCCAATATTCGCCAATTTTAACCATAACGTAAATGTTTTGATTCCTAATATCCAAAACTCATTTGTAAATCTCATCAATACCAAAACTATGGGGTTAATGTTCTTAACGCCGTTTCGGCATCAATTCTTCGGGTAAATTTCGAAAAACAGCCAGTCCAGGTATTCTAATAAGGTCTATGTGATAAACAAAAATATTGTGACATCAGATCATCTTAGAAATGGCTGACATATGGTCTAAATCTAAACGAATTTTTGATTAAATCTATGCAAATATTGTATTTGTAACAAACACAAATAATTCAACAGTGTTTCGAAAATTATGAACATTATCATCTAATGTATCTGTAATTTCGTTTCGATATTTTTTTCATATGAAGATTGGGAAATAAAACTTCCTTTGATTTCATATCATTCTTTTTTTATTGATGCGGCCCTTTTTGACATATTCCAAACAAAAGCTACCCTGTGTTTTCCAGAACAAAAACATTTTCCTGAAGATGAATTCTGAAAAGTCGAAACATCGGCGACGAAATCACCTCGAATTCGCTTCCTCAACCCGATTCCCAGTATTAGATGAGTCACTGATCTTCATTTTCGAGAGAGTATCTATAAATACGACACTGCAAGACACATTTCAGACAAAATCTGCGAATTAAAGTAACGACGTAGTTCCGATAAGAACAACGTCGACGAATTGACGATTTCGTATCAATTAATTTTATGTGCTCCCCTTAATGTGAGCTGTATGTGGGAAATTGCCGGCGATTAGATTAGCGGAGGATGTGGGGTTGGTTTTCCATTATCCATTATGACGATTGCTTCCTTTACGGCGAGGTGATTTTATGGGTTCAGTTAGCGACAGCTAGTGGAGTCAATTTGGCGCAGGTCGTAGGATTGCGTACGCTGGTCAGTAAAGGAAATAATGTATAAATCAGTGGAGGAGTGATTATTTTTTGAATGGGTCAAATTAGTGGTGATTTTATCGAAGGTGATCACATTTTCTTTGATGAAAGCCTTTTAATAACTTATATAAAGGAATACTGACAGGTAAGATGCATAAAAACCCTAGTGCGTCGACTGATATGCTTTTGTTCGGTCAATTCCTCTCGATTTGATTAATACAAGTGAGAGCTTACATATTTTGACGGTAGGTGGTGGTATGAACGTGATTTCGTGAAGCTGCAAATCCAATCAAGCGAGAGCTCACTAGTGAATCACGATACCGATGGTCTCATTGGCTAAACTCTATCGGGATATTTCGTTCACCAATAGAATTATTAGTACAAAAAATTCAAGTAGACAGGCCACCTTACATAAAGCTAACGCCTTGAAGACAGCTAGGGGAGTCAATTTGGCGCAGGTCGTAGGATTGCGTACGCTGGTCAGTGAGGGAAATAGTGTATAAATCAGTGGAGAGGTGATTATTTTTTGAATGGACCAAATTGGTGGTGATTTCATCGGCGGTAGTCAAATTTTCTTTGATGAACCGGTTCAATTAACTGTACTACAAGGAATACTGACAGAAAAATGCATAAAAACCCTAGTGCGTTGACTGATATGCTTTTGTTCAATCGATTCCTCTTGATTTGATAAATACAAGTGATAGCTAACATTTTTGATGGTAAGTGATGATGCAAACGAGATTTTTCAAAGCTGCAATTCCAATCAAGCGACAGCTCACTAGTGAATTTCATTAGTACAAAAAATTTGAGTAGAAAGCTGACGCCTTGAAGACAGATTTGAGTTTTAGTTTGAGTCTTGTACCTCTAGATACTTTCATAATGAAGTATTTCACATAGTTTGTGGTGTTAATAGTGCCGAATCTAATATCCATCTCCATAATATATTAAGTAGCTACTGCAAGTAAATTATATCTCAGTGTTAGAAAATATATGATAGTTTCACCACCTATTTCGAAAATAGAAGATGGTTTTAAATCCCAGAAACAGAATCGATATCAATTATTGATAATAGAACGCGAGATTTTTCTGACGATGAAGACAACAAACTCCTTTTCGAAGGAACTACCTCTTCAGAGAATAATAAATATTGGTAGAAATATCGACGTAGCTGTGTTCGAAAATGTATGAATCCGTGGAGTGATTATTTTTTGAATAGGCCAAATTGGTGGTGATTTCATCGAAGGCAAACAATTTTTTTTGATAAACGCGTTTGATTAACTGTACTACAAGGAATACTGATAGGTGAGATGCATAAAAACCCTGGTGCGTTAACTAATATGCTTTTGTTTAGTCAATATCTCGCGATCAGAGAAATCGAAGCGAGAGCTTACATTTTTTGACGGTAGGTGGTGGTATGAACGTGATTTCGTGAAGCTGCAAATCCAATATCAAGCGATAGCTCACTAGTAAATTTCGATACCGACGGTCTCATTGGCTATACTCTGGCCGGATATGTCGTTCACCAATAGAATCATCGGTACAAAAAAATCTGGTAGACAGGCCAACTCATAGAAAGCCGCCTTGAAGTCAAATTTGAGTTTGGGTTTTTTACCTCTAGTTACTTTCATAATGAAGCATTTGGCATAGTCTGTGGTGTTAATAGTGCCGAATCTGATATCCATCTCCATAATATATTAAGTAGCTACTGCAAGTAAATTATATCTTAGTGTTAGAAAATATATAATAGTTTCAACACCTATTTCGAAAATAGAAGATAGTTTAAATTCCAGAAACAGGATTGATGTCAATTATTGATAATAGAACACGAGATTTTTCTGACGATGAAGAAAACAAACTCCACCTTGAAGGACCTTCCTCTTCAGAGAATAGTAAATATTTGTAGAAATACCGACGTAGCTATGTTCGAAAATGTTCGACGTGAAATATCGGATAGGCTGTTTTTGATTTTATGGGTTCAGTTAGCGACAGCTTGGCGCAGGTCGTAGGATTGCGTACGCTGGTCAGTGAAGGAAATAATGTATAAATCAGTGAAGGGGTGATTATTTCTTGAATGGACCAAATTGGTGGTGATTTCATCGGAGGTAGTCAAATTTTCTTCGATGAACCGGTTCAATTAACTGAACTACAAGGAATACTGACAGGAAAATGCATACAAACCCTAATGCGTCGACTGATATGCTTTTGTTTAGTCAATTCCTCTCGATTTGATAAATACAAGTGAGAGCTTACATTTTTGACAGTAGGTGATGATGCGAATGGGAATTTTCGAAGCTCCAATTCCAATCAGGCGACAGCTCACTAGTGAATTTCGATACCGATGGTCTCATTGGCTGAACTTTGGCGGGATATTTGCTTCACCAATGGAATCATTAGTACAAAAAATTTGAGTAGAAAGCTTGTACCTCTAGGTACTTTCATAATGAAGTATTTCACATAGTTTGTGGTGTTAATAGTGCCGAATCTAATATCCATCTCCATAATATATTAAGTAGCTACTGCAAGTAAATTATATCTTGGTCTTAGAAAATAAAAGATAGTTTTGAATCCCAGAAACAGAAACGATATCAATTCTTGATAATAGAACGCGAGATTTTTCTGACGATGAAGCAAACAAACTCCACCTTGAAGGACCTTTCCTCTTCAGAGAATAATAAATATTCGTAGATATATCGACGTTATTGTTTTCGAAAATGTTCGAGGTGAAATATCGGATAGGCTGTTTTTGATTTTATGGGTTCAGTTAGCGACAGCTAGAAGAGTCAATTTGGCGCAGGTCGTAGGATTGTGTACGCTGGTCAGTAAAAGAAATAATGTATAAATCAGTGCAGGAGTGATTATTTTTTGAATGGGACAAATTATTGGTGATTTCATGGAAGGTAACCAAATTTTCTTTGATAAAAGCCTTTTAATAACTTACTACAAGGAACATAGATTTTTCTGACGATGAAGAAATCAAACTCCACTTTGAAAGACCTTCCTCTGCAGAGAATTTTAATATTTGTAGAAATATCGACGTTGCTATGTTCGAAAATGTTCGACGTGAAATATCTGATAGGCTGTTCTTATCTCAAGACGTTTAAGGCAACCATTTCGAGAATCTCCTGAACTGAACTCAGCTGATTTCCTCAAATTATAAATTTGGTTACCTTCGATGAAATCACCACCAATTTGGTCCATCCAAGAAATAATCACTCCTCCACTGATTTATACAGTTCTCATGTGTGGAGTTCGGCACCAGAACATTCATTGAGACTTCTCTATTCTATTCAGAATAAGGCAATTCGTCTTGTTGGTGATTCTTCGCTCACAGACCCGCTCACTTCATTGGAACATCGTAGAAGGATCGGAGTACAGAATTTCCATCCCTTGTTGTGAATTTGGAGACCACAGGGATCTTTTCCAATAGAACAGCTGAGCTTTGGAACTCCTTGCCAAAAAAGGTTTTTCCTGAGGCTTACGAACTTCAAAAATTCAAGGTGAATGTTAATTCGTATCTCCTGTCCTTCGATTCACGCGGTGTTGTTTGAACATTACAGGGCTTTCCTTTTGTGAATCTGCATTTAAAAAAAGGGAATTATTAAATGTTCCGCCATTTTGTAGTACGTAAAGATATCGACTTCATATTCTAGGGTTCTGAATTATTCGTCAGGAGCTTCAGAATAATGTACCACAATGTGTAAACTCTACTCCAAAATATAGTATTCTTGCATCAATTTCATTATCCCAGCAGTGACGGATCCAGGATCAGGTCAAGGTGGGTCTATAACTCATAATTTGTATATATATATATATATACATATATATATATATATATATATATATATATATATATATATATAACAGACAATTATGAGCTACCGTATAGCAACAACTAGTCAAGATCAAAAAAAAATGAAAGAGATTGACATCAGCAAAATTTGAAGGTGTAGCCAGAAGGTAAAGTAGGTTCGAAATTTTACTTTTTTTGAATCGAATCGAGTTGATTCAACCTAATCAAAAGCATATTCTACTCATACATAGTATATTCAAATCGTTACCGGCAGCACTGTCAGAAATTTCTCGAACTTTTCCTCGATAAGCCTGACAAGTGTCAATTTTCTTTAAAGTGTCGTCGAGAAAAATTGCAATTTGATAGTTAAATAAAAGCATTTCATTTTGAACCTACAACATGAAGAGGACTCTATTTTCATATTTTACTCGGCTTGATCCAGCGTCTGAACCGACTGAACCAGAAAAAAAAGGAAAGAACAATCGGTGAGCCCAAAAATTTCAAGCGAAATTTGTTTGTTTGTTTGTTTGGGTAACATTCAATCCAGATCTTGTTTGTACTATTTTTAATTCTTGAGATTTATTTTTTTATGAATTGGAGGATCATTGAATTGAGTGAATTGATATAATTGGTTGTTAAAAAATGAAAATTTACTTATGTTTAAATGTAGCCTGCTCTTTAGTTTTCAATGGAATGTAATAATAATTATTGAATTTCTTCAATTTCAAAGCAAAAAAAATTATTCTATTTTATTTTATTTTCTTGCTCATGTGACATTTTTTCGTTGACTAACAAAATTTGGAAATTAGGAGCCGATAAAAATTGAAAAAAAAATCTCTTATATTCCCAATGGGGGGGGTCTCGACCCGAAAAACTCCCCCGTGGATCCGCCACTGATTCCAAGTCTGAATTTTTTGAGCTGATCCGTTGAAAAATAAAAGGGGGGGCATTAAAGAAATGCACTGAACATATCTTTCTCATTCAATTCCCGGAATTCCTTTGAATTATAGGCACTCGTATCGAAACTACGACGAAGCATCCAAAGTAGAGAATTGATATCACAAAAACTCAGAAGAATGACAGATGGATCATCCGAGAAAAGTTTTGGGATCCATCCGGATAGAAATGATTCACGCCAGTCACAAGGTGAAAACTAGCAGAAACTTCGAAGTAATATAATTTGATCAAACTTCCTGTAGTCATCCAGGCAAGAGAAGATTCTATAAATCATCCACTCTCGCAGCTTTCGAGATGGGGATTGTTTTTCCAACTTTTTCCGCGAAACTGTTATGTCTGTCTGTGATAAGAAAGTGACGAGACTATCTGCTACAGCGATGAAACCTGAGCCAAGATGCTTTTCCTGAGGGAGAATACATAGCGGGGCATGGGTACAAATGGGAAATATGGGAATATATCGAAGGACTTCAACACGACGTCGTTGAAGAGTTGGAATTTAATAAAAAAAATGCGTGTTTACAACAAAAATTAAGAATTATAAACGTCATTTTTGTAAAGAGAAGGAAGTTCTGAGGATGATTTCTCTTCAATATCAAATTATGTTATATTTATATTTATATATATATATATATATGTATGTATATATATATATATATATATATATATATATATATATATATATATATATATATATATATATATATATATATATATATGTAGAAATTGATGTTTACACGGATCTTCGATATGCAAGATGGATTTTCTGGGTTTTTATCCGTTTGGTATCTTCTGATTTGTTCGACGTTTCGACTTCCATTTTGAAGTCATTCTCAAGAACTGTGAGACGAATATCTGTCCATACCGTCCTGGTCAATCACTCCCCTTACGAAGTAATCAAGCAAGACTAAGCAAAGACTTCAATTGTCTGTTTTCCATAGAAACTGGTATTTATAATGATTCTCCTCAAGAAGTTATCCGACTAGAGTCCGATTTAGGACGATGCATACATCATCCGTGAGAATCATACATTTTTACATATATATGTATATATATATATATATATATATATATATATATATATATATATATATATTTATATATATATATATATATATATATTGAAATTGATGTTTTCACGGATCTTCGATATGCAAGATGAATTTTCTGGGTAAAAAAAACCCAGAAAATTCATCTTGCATATATATATATACATATATATATATATATATATATATATATATATATATAAATAGATTATCAGATTCTCTGGTCTATCACAATTTGCATTCAATTCGAAATGCTCACCACAAGATAGCTAGCTATTTCTGGCTTTGGCCTTCATCAGCTGTGGGTTGGCATGGTCCTCGTATCGAAGACAAACTGTGATAGATATCCAGAGGATTTGAAATGAATCGTGCCTTTACGGCAAGCGACACATAAGTGGAACCACCTAGGGTGTAACACTATAAGGAAATGCTGTCATAGTTTTCCGTCAGTGGTGACAGTTCGCCACGTCAACTAACAACTGCGTTTGCAGAAATAATGACAAGCAAATTATGATAGACCAGAGAATTTGATAATCTATTTATCAGTTTCCTGATTGATCTTGCTTCATAGCAAATAACACTTTCTCTTCATATATATATATATATATATATATATATATATATATATATATATATATATATAATATAACAAAACACACAACCTGTAGGAATCATGGTAAATGTTCAAGTGTTATACAAATTTTATGTACCCCCTTTCAGGGGCTGTATCTTCACAAGGGATGCTCCAATGAAGTTTATTCTTATGAAAGATCCCATCTCTACTTATTCAGTTACACCCTGTATAGCGCGGCGGGCGATGAATTGCATGGAAATCACCTTTCTAGCTCAGTGCATATATCGAACATATGAAACTTGTATTTTTGATGTATGTTGTGAAAGAGTTCATCCATATGCCCACTGATGAGCTCAAGAGATAGTTTTCTATGTAATTCAATGCCCTTCGTGGTATTAGCCAGGGAAGTAGTTGTTTTCTGACAGGTGCAAGCCGAAACCTACTGTGTAGGTAATTTGAGACTGGCCTGAACGAATTGTTCGAAAGATGATTTGATTCAACGCCAGTCTTCAAGTGTGCCCACTAACTATGTCGAATGTTTTTACAAACATAATCAGTTGCTTATTTCATTTTCCTACTATCCATTTACATAATGGGATCCCTTCCGAAATGAGAAATCTGTATCTTGATGAGCTCATTGTGATACAGATTTTTCATTACAATTCAGATTTTTGAACGATTGAAAATAGGTAATCCCAGGGTACGGGATCCCAGAATCCCGGAAGAAAAAATCGCCCGGGATTGTGAAAAGTCAATACCGGGATTTTCCGGTTCCCAAATGAGTATATTTCCTCTCCAATAAATATTCCTATCAGAATATTAATGAGATCTAACAACATGAAAGCTTCCCAAGCAACAAAAAACAGATTATATGTCGGTCAGAAGAAAGAACAGGTTCGTTATCGTCTAGTGCGTAGTCGCATACGTCGACCTAAGTATACTTTTTGAATCGATATATTGCTTATTCGCAATTACTTCATAACATATGAATTGCTATTTCATATTATCAACTATCTCCGAATAAACCCTCCACTTAGCTCTGAATAACTCTGCTGAATAGCTAACTCTTCTCCGCGATGAAGTGTCTCCCGTATATATACCTGCGTACACAGTGGAGAATCCTCCAGACAAATCCAGATGATCGAATTTTCTCGGCGAGCCACGATCACGCAGGTACAATCTTCCTTCGAACCGTCACACTAATTTGCATTTATGGGTGACAGGTCCGGCGCTAGGACATTTCGTAACAATATTAATGTAAAAATTCCTTTCACTTCCAGATCCGTAGGATCGACAATACATATAAATTTAGTACTTATAGTTCTTCGTCATTTATCGGGTGTAGAAAGAATAGCATATACAACTCTCATGTAATGGTTATCAATAGATGATCGCTGCATAATATACAATTTTTTATGTACAGATCCACATGAAAAGAAAGAAAAGGAAATGTTCAAAGAACACCTCGTTAATCAAGGGACGGGAGATATGAATTAACATCAACTTCAAAAATTTGAAGTTTGTAAGTCTCGGAAAAAACCTTCCTCGGCAAGAGGTTCCAAAGTTCAGTTGTTCTATTGGAAAGAGATCCTTGAGCAAGAGAGGTTCGACAGGTCTCCAAGCTCACAACAAAGAGGTGGGAATCCCACACTCTTCGGGTCATCCATATTAATACTGATAAGGGTGGAAAGATTGACGGCAATTCAAAAGAGCACCGACCGTAAAAATATCTGTAGAAGAGAGACAAGTCTCCGTCCCTTCAACGATGCTCCAAAGAAGTGAGCAAGTCTGTGAGCGAAGAATCAACAAGAGGGATTGGCTTTTTCTGAATAGAATCAAGCTTCAATAAATTTTTTTGGTGCCGAGCTCCATATATGAGAACTATATTCTGAGACAGGCTCTATCTACAGTGTCACACATAAAGTTCGCGACATATGGAAGTTTTTTTTATTAATAGATATAATGAAAATTTGGCTTGGCAATTAGTTTGTGCTCGAAAAATTAGTAAAGAACAGACTCTTTCCTTTTGTCATGTGATACTCTAAACCTGTCAAATTTGACATTTTTTTCGAAAATCCTCAAAAAATCAGTTTTTTTTGGAAATTTCGAAAAATGACAAAGAGAAAAAGTGCTCAGTTTTCAATTTTATACCTTTGCTCGAAATTTGGACTCTTTACTGTCACTTCGACTTTTTTCCAATTTTTTTAATTTTTCGAATCTTTCGCTCTATCGATTCGAACGAAACATGATTCAAATTTCATAATTTTGATGAATACGAGACTTCAATGTCATATCTTGCCCAGAAAATACCCGCATTGGCCTGTTACCAGAAAAAGAAATTAATACACCTCCAGAAATTCGTCTTTGTTGTTGCAAAGTTCATCTAGTTTTTTCATTTCATTGTTAAACTACACAAAACAACTCGATTTATTGAAAGCAATAATTTGACATTAACCAAAACTAAAAATTTGTTTCAAAAGCCTACTGAGGGAAAATTTTATTTCGATTTGATCAGTACCTACTATTTTCTTCCCGACATGTTGCATTAGTCTTGTAATGTTTAAAATCACGAAATTTTATATCATGTTTAGTACAAATCGCTAGAACCAAAGTCTTTTGAATAGTTTTGAAACTGTAGGTCAATGTTTAGTTTACAGAAAAGTATGATATTTCGGGTTAGTTTGTAACTGAATTATTGGTCAGAAAAATAATCAAACTGGATAAAAATCTATTAAAAAAAGAAATACGAGTGTAATAAGAATGAAGAGGAATTCGTTTATTCGATTACTGACATATTAACGTCCATACATTGAAAAACCGAATCAGTTTAACAATGAAATGAAAAAAATAGATGAACTTTGCAACAACAAAGACGAATTTCTGGAGGTGTATTCATTTCTTTTTCTGGTAACAGGCCAATGCGGGTATTTTCTGGGCAAGATATGACATTGAAGTCTCGTATTCATCAAAATTATGAAATTTGAATCATGTTTCGTTCGAATCGATAGAGCGAAAGATTCGAAAAATTGAAAAAGTTGGAAAAAAGTCGAAGTGACAGTAAAGAGTCCAAATTTCGAGCAAAGGTATAAAATTGGAAACTGAGCACTTTCTCTCTTTGGCATTTTTCGAAATTTCCAAAAAAAACTGATTTTTTGAGGATTTTCGAAAAAAATGTCAAATTTGACAGGTTTAGAGTATCACATGACAAAAGGAAAGAGGCTGTTTTTTACTAATTTTTCAAGCACAAACTAACTGCCAAGCCAAATTTTCATTATATCTATTAATAAAAAAAACTTCCATATGTCGCGAGCTTTATGTGTGACACTGTATGTCTGTAGATCATGAGAAGCTGGGAAGTGAAGTATTTCTTCGCACGAAATAGAAATCTGAGACACTGGGAAGCACCTTTAGCGATCGACCTCACATGGTTTTCCCATGAGAGATAATTACCGATCGTAATAATTTCTAGCATGGAGATACTTTACTTTGTTGGAATAGTTACTCGTGACATCTGAATATCAGATAAATATAGATCGGCTTTCTTTGAGAAGAGACATGTCTGGGGTTTCCCAGCATTAAATTCCATCAACGCGAGTGGGTAGTTTCTTCAGAGGCTCTGAAGAAGCTAGGCACTCGCGCTAGCGAAACGTAGGAAGAAATTCCAAAAAACGACGGCCTTCAAACCCGAAAAAAAGTAGTAATGATGAAGAGTATTGTCGTCCACAAAAACATTCACTAAATAAGACGTTTATTCCAGCTAATCATCAATATAAAGCAGAAACAATTTAGTAAGAGAATATAAGATGATACTTCACCAACAACCACATGAAACAAGAAACAAAACTCCTCAACAGAGCACAAAATTGAGAAAGTAAACCATAAAACAGCAGTTTAGAAAGAATACCGCGATACCAAACTCGATCAAACACTTTCAAAATGTCGAGTGCAACAGCTAACGTTTCTCCGAATTATTTGGTTGAATGCTGCCAAATATGTGAAACATACGCCAATAAGCCACTGGTTGATTTTTGTTGACAAAATCTGTATTGTCGATCATGTATTATGCCTGATTTCTCCAGATATTTGATAAGCTCCATATTGATGGCTTTTTCCATAACTTTCAAAATGATAGAAAGCAATCATGAAGACGTCGGTAAGTAATATCGACGGCTTTGGCATAGCAACCAGTAGATAAGACTTACCATTTTGATAACAGATACTGTAGGCAATTAAGAAAGCCGAATCGTGCAAAAAAATTTCACTCTGGAATATACATTTCACAATAATTTTTCTCCGATTAAAAAAATTTGAACAACAACCTTTATTTTTTGAGAAGAAGAAAGCCAGAAAATAAATCCCTGAACTCCATTCTTTCCACAAAAATAACAAAATTTCTAATATTTCCAATGTATAGATACCCTCAATTCCCTCTTGACAAAATTCTGCACCCGCCCGTGCTGATTAGGGTTTCGATATTGAAGTGTCACCGAATATTTCCCTCATATATAAAATGTCCCATAAGAGCAATGCAATTATCGAAAACTTACAGCGGTAATTGCATTGTATCAAGTCACCATAACAACACATTTGAAACCGTATCTCTAGACGTCAGTAAACAACACAAATAAATGTCAGATAGACTTCAAAAATAGAAAAACATTTCGCGTTTAGGTGAGTACTCCAAACAATCTATAGAGGAAAGTATAAATGAACAAAAAATAACATTTCTCTGAGAATTTTTTTATTCGTGAAATATTCCAATGAATTACATTCGTGCATAAAAAGGACCAGATAATTCTGCATTCAAGCGTGATATCTTATACAAATTGCATTCGGTTATTTTCATATTTTGTAAAAGAGCCCTCGTCCTTCGAATTCGGGCAGTTTGGCCAAAATATGAAAATAAACTCTTGCAATTTTAAGATATCACGCTTTCTTGCAAAATTATCGGTAATTTTCATGCACTCGTGCAATTATAACCGATAAGAGGTGCAATTTAGCGACAAGACTATCTGCTGTAACCGACGACACCCGAGCCAAGAAACCTTTCCTTGTGAAAACACGTGTCAAATTGTGTTCGACGGTCATCTATTTCTTGAACCGGTACGAGAAAGGGGAAAATAGGGGCTAATGACGGAAGATGACTCTATTCATGCCCGGAAAATGGAAAATGATTGCTGGGTTGGAATGCACTTTATTCTGCTCTATTTGTGCGGTGGTTGAAAGTCGATGAGATATCAAGATTGTGCGAAGTTTACGTAGACAGTAAACTGTCAAAATGGTTGAGGCCTTCGCGGCCGACGTTTTCAGTATCACTACTTTGGTTCGGGTTTGAAGGCCGTCGTTTTTTGGAAGAAATTTCAAAAAACGACGGCCTTCAAACCCGAACCAAAGTAGTGATATAGTAACTGTCAAGTTTACTCAAAAAAGTTGTGTACTTTTTTGTCTATTAATACCAGTAGAATATCACTACTGTTAAAAAGATATTACCATTTTCTATGGCTATAATAGAAAACTTCTCTCTCTTAACTATTCTTTATAGAACAATGAGGTACATTGTATATCTTCAAGGCCATTTCCTCACCTAATAACACAAGTTACAGTCGTGGTATGTCTTCAATTTCACTTCCTTACCTGATAAAACAACGACTACATTGTTTTACAGTTGTAGTTATCAATACACAATGACTCAGGTCTCCCATGGAATGTCAAATTTCAAGCAATGACAGCTGTATTCACTCATCCGATTGTACTTGGGTAAACAGAAATTTTGAATAAAATTTAATTTGAACTCCGTGCTATTTGTTGAATCATTTTGCTATTATCTGTTATAGCCGTAGAAAAAGTATAGAGCATAACTCGCATGGAATGCTAATTTCCCAATCATATGATTTGTAAACTTCATACTCGTTGGAAATGACTATCATTTCCTGCCCGTTAAACGATGTTCTAGTCTCTAGTATCTAGTTTTCTGGAAAATTTTAATCGAGAAAAATAGGGTGAAAATTCACTAAAGATCTGAATGTTTTCAGTTTTTCATGAAACGACTATTGTTCAACAAAAAATGATAGTAGAAAAAAAAGGATTTCAACTCTGTCAAGAAAATCAATTGATGTTTCGATTTCTAAATTTTCGATTCATTATTTTTATTCATATTTCACCCGTGAACTGTGACCTACGGATTCAATTCACGAGAGCGGTGGATTTCTCAAGCTCTGATACATGCATAAAATCCCTGGTGCGTTTACTTATACCTACCTGATAAATCGTAAGTCCAAATTCTCGATCTCTCGCATTCTTGACTTCGATCAATTTAACTAAGGAAATCCCTTCGAGAGAATGCCAACAGAGGCGCACTCTATGAATCTGGTATCGTAACGTCACATTTCCTGGTTGTATTTGAAAACACTTATCTGAAAAATCTTTTATTCCATGATTTTCAATAATTGTTTTTGAAGCTTTTATTACTATAGACATGTAACCATCATTCCATCATTGTCACTTATGCTGGAAAAAATATGTTAAAATGGGAAATTCTGGAAAAAATCGGTATATCTCACAAATATAACTTCTACCCAAGTAGTTGAAGAACGTCATTCAAGGTGAAGTTTGTTTTCTTCATCGTCAGAAAAATCTCGCGTTCTATTATCAATTAACATTCATTTTGATTCTGGGATTTTCAAAACTATCTTCTTTCGAAAACTATCATATTCTGGACCACCTGAACTCTCAACACCCCAGCATCAAATTCACCATGGAAACCGAACAGAACCAGCAGATAGCATTCTTAGATGTTCTGATTGAACGATGTGGTGCTAGACTAACCCACAAAGTGTACCGAAAACCCATGCACACGGATAGGTACCTGCACGCACTATCGAACCACCATCCCAGACAAAAGAGAGGAGTCTATCTACCCTAACTGAACGTGCTCGAAGAATATGTGAACCAGAGCACCTAGAGCAGGAACTGAAACATCTTCAAGTGACCTTTGGGTGAAATGGATACAGTGTATCTGAGATCAACAGGGCCATGAAACTGGAGAGTTCCACGGTTCAAAAGAAGGAAATATAACATAAAAACGGTTTTCAAGCCGACCAATAAAGATCCAACAAAGCCTCAGGT
Organism: Zygogramma bicolorata; assembly: GCA_032362365.1. Taxonomy (NCBI): domain Eukaryota; kingdom Metazoa; phylum Arthropoda; class Insecta; order Coleoptera; family Chrysomelidae; genus Zygogramma; species Zygogramma bicolorata. The sequence continues at coordinate 680,765 of JAVJAQ010003151.1, read as the reverse complement.
CGGCTAAAGACAAAAGAGACCCACTGTCAACAGCAGGGGTTTATCGCATACCGTGCACCTGCGGGAAGGTATACATCGGTACCACAAAAAGATCCATGGGAACAAGGCTCAAGGAGCATGAAAGGTACTGCAGGCTGGGGCAAACTGGCAAATCTGCGGTGGCGGAACACGCACTGAGTGAGGGTGACCACAGGATTCTGTTTGAAAATGCAAAACTGATTGCCCCCAACCAGGGTTACCGTAGCCGACTGGTACGGGAGCCGATAGAGATCCAAAAACATACTGACAATTTCAACAGAAAAGAAAAAGCGTTGAGTCTAAACAGAATTTGGAATCCCATTCTGAGGAAATCAAGAGTAACTAATGAAATCACGACAGGTAGTGCGGCAACTAATAATGATGACTATTCCCCGAACCCGACAGAAGTAATTAACACTCCAGACTACCTCCATCAATATAAATACACCTTAAGAAATCGAAACGTTTAGTTATCGGAAATGAGTAAGCCTCTGAAGAAGCTGGCCACTCGCGCTAGCGATACGATAGGAAGAAATTCCATGGAACGACGGCCTTCGCTGCCCGAAGAAAAGTAGTTATAGTAATAACCTCGTCCGCAAAAACCTTAACCATTTTGTCAACTATCATATATTTTTAAAATATCATGGAGAGGGATATTAGATTCGGCACTATTCACAAAACGAACATTGGAAAATGCCTTATTAGAAAAATAGCTGGAGATAAAAAATTTGCTCAACAAAAGCAATAGTAACGATAAAAACGTGGGAAGTACAACGTGGGAAGTACAACCTGAAATTAAACTAACAAAATGGAACAGAATTGAACGCATTTGAATATCAAATACTTCAAATGGAAGTAGTATCGAATAACTGCCAAACTTGTCTCTAAGTGGTCAACTTTCTATATCAATCTTGTGTACTGATGATCCTATCGAGAACAAAAGATCCCGCCAGAGTTTAGCCAATGAGACCATCGATATCAAAATTATCTCGTAAGCTATCGCTTGATTGGAATTGTAGCTTTGAAAAACCGCATTCGCATCACCACCTACCGTCAAAGAATGGCTCTCGCTTCGATTTCTCAGATCGAGAGGAAGAGACTAAACAAAAACGTATCAGTCAACGCACCATTGCTTTTGTGCATTTATTAATCTATATCTATAGCATTTTTGGAAAAAATTTTTGATTCCAAGATGAATTCTGGGAAGAAGAATAGCTGCCATAGAATACAGAAATGGTTTAGAAATTTAACAACCACCTTCCTTTGTAAACTGTGGAAGCTGAGGACCAACAACCACCGACAGCCCTGTTGAAGGTTATTTTATTCCAATTGAGAGTGAGTGAGGTTCTTCATTGAGGGAATAGTTACTCAGCCATACGAAAATATCATTTGAAAGGATAGGTAGTACGGATAGATGGCATTAGTGAGTTCGTTTCCAAGTCATGTCTTTTCTTACTTTTTTTTGCAGACGTCGTAGCTTGAATCGCAATTTTTCTTGATTCCTGATACATAATACCAAAAGATGGCAATCAATTCAGAAACAGAAGTGGAATTTTTTGTCAATGTCGTAGATTAATCATGTTTTGAGGATTATTTTGATGCCTAAGCTTTCATTTATTTCATGAAATTCCATCGCCAACTCTATTTTGAAGCTTCATATCTCTTTTTCACATTGGTAAGGGTGAAAAAATTCAAATAATGTCAGAGTATTGTCAAAGAGCTGCTCATTAGTTGGAATCTTGTTCAAAGTGATGCTGCAATATTATTTTGAAAAATAATTGAAATCATCATTAATGTTTATCAAGCACAATTCATGGTTAACGTTAGCACAAAAAGTGAAACAACACTAAAAACCGTAATAATTGCCCACTAAATTTTACGGTTTGGGATTTTCAAACGACGTCAAAGTCCTGACCTCAAGGTAGTACCAGCGCTAACGTCAGGCGCAAAAGTTCTCGCCCTCTCGAGAGTGAAGAAGCGCTGCTATTGCGCTGCGGCAGCGAGTACACTTTTCCGCCCGAGTGTACCGCGCTCCTTATGCTTTTACATGGAGCCGTAGATCCGGCAACGCTGCATACTCTGCTGTACGAGGAATGGGTGGGACTCTTGAATTGTGTGAATACGCGTGTGCCTTTGAGGTATAACTTACGAAAAACTCGAAAATGTTTACCAAGAAAGTGGAGAAAATGGCATTAGAGAAATGCTGTGGGGTGAAAATAGACAAATGCGAATAATCAAAGTGAAAAATATTCTTGACAATGTTGTTAATCATTTCAAGAAATAAGCACTTAATAATTCTTTCCTTTATTCCTGATTTGTTTTTTTCGCTGAAAATTTTCATTTCAAGAAATAATTGCCCAAATAATTTTGTGAAGTCCTTGCTAATAATTTTATTTGTTATGGCACCAGATTGCAATCGTTTCAAAAATTACAGTAATACAAATAAGGTTAACGACTTAATATGTACAAGTACATCAAAACTATGTGACGTCGAATGTTTCTTACACTCCAAAGAATAGACAATAAGAACGCTTTGACAAGACTTTCAAAACTCTCTTGTGATGAGTTGCCATATGTATAAGTCATGTGCACCTAAATATAAGTACCAAAAATATTTGTATTTGTAGAAGCCATGTGCAACTAAATATAAGTACCAAACATTTTTGTATTGCAAATCGTTGAATGAAAAAGTAAAAAATAATTTTTCAACGGTATAATTCCACTTCATTGGACTCTTGCAATTCCCATCGCTTTCAATCAATTTCGTTGTAGAAATATTACCTTGAGTTTACATCCCAGTGCGTCCGCACATGTTTACATAATTTGTTTTTATCACTACGCCCAAATTTCCAAGTTCGCCATTCTTCTAATTCATTCATCATTCATCAATGTCATAAATTTGTTATACCCCATCATTTATAAGTTCGTGATTCTTTATAATTTCTTTTTATTCATTCTTTTATTATCGTGATTTCTTATAATTCACGATAATTTTTTATAGTATCCAATGGTATTTTATAATTTTCCTTCCATTTCCAACAAAATATCAAATTATAAAGAAAAAAGTTTTGGCATAGCTGCGCGTGAGACTGGACTTTAGTTTGTTGCGCCGAGTACTTGACAACCATTTCGACAGAGCAACTCGTGCGACGTTGCTACATAGTCCGGCTCGGTACTACGGCGAGTGCGATAATGTAAACTTCTCTGTCTCATAGTTCAATAACTAGAAGGTGAAATGCATTCAAACTTCGCACGAAATTTACAATTTTGCTATAGTTTAATACAATCGGTTTTTTGCGCATGTCTATAAATTCGTTCTTTACTAAAAACGCAATTTTGCGTCAAATTTTCCGATTCCTCATAAGAGTCCATGCAAATGTTGAATTCATTATCTCGGTAACGAAAAAGTCAATCTCGCTCAAATTTCGCAAAAATGCGTGTTATCACTAAATGTAACAGTTATATGTATTTCAGCCTTTTCTATAAATTTCGACCAAATGAAGGTACTACCTTAAATAGCAATCGTTGTCAAATTGCTACTTATTAGATGGAGTTTTCTTGAATTTGGCGCTGCGATCTCAATTTGAATTCCCAATACTTTTCGGTTCATACCAGTATGCTGTTTCCTATATAAACTTATTTCTGTAATATGTGATAGCAAATTTTAAAAAACCTGGAAACAGAAATCGATCCTTTTGTGAACTTTATGATCAGAAAATTCCTAAAAGAACTGCCAATATTTGCTTCCTCAAGGATTGAAAATGTCCCCGAGTTCGACCCTGTCGTCTCTTAAAGGAATTGCGGCACGAGCTGAACTCTTCTGTTCCACCAGATGGCCTTTCCTGATTTCAAGATCCGTCAAGAGACAGCGGACCCGAGACAGAGGTGGGATTAAAATTTTTCCTTGTGAGTAGAGGATCACAAGAGTTCAGCCCTATCACGATTTCCGTTTCCCTAATTGATTTCGGGGATATTGTCGGAAATTGCTTTCGAAAGGGGAGCGGGTTTGACTCAATGCCATAAAAATTGATAGATCGTGGCCTACAATTGATATACGAGGTGTACCGATCTCGAAAAGCATTTTTGGATGTGATGGGCAATATTTCAACTCTCCTGGAGAAATCTCAACGGAAATAAACAATTTAAAATTGTGAAGTAGTGAGACGAAATTGAATGATATACAAGAAAAATATAAAGAGATATTCAGTAGAGAACTGATGAAATAAGATCCATGAATAGACAAAAAAGCATCAAAGATAAAAATAAAACTCATTGAATAAATGCAAATGATTCAGTAAAAATAAACAGTATGGGAATAATTTATGCAAAAAACGAGTATGAAGTGGTACAGAAAATTATAAAAAACAAAAACTCAAATATAAAAATCGAAAAAAATTTACAATTACGAAAATTATAAGCGATCAAAACTCTTCTGAATCTCAACCTCCCACAATCTGATAAAATAAGAAATAATATTGGAATCTGTACAAGTGTAGAAGGGCAGATTTTTAATCTACTCGGAAACGTTGCTGCGTCTATTAAAAAGCAGTTCTTTCTAAATAGAACAAGTCCAATTAGTCAGCAACTTCTCGTATAACTCAAATTTCGCCTATCAATAAAATACAACAACCAATATTAATCAAAATACATATCTTTGACGTTTCGGACACCAAATCCGTTTCCGTCTTCGATAATCTTTTACAAATATTATCGTTTAGATTCTTGAAAGACATATAACAAATCTCAGTTTTTTGACATTCACAAAAAAAAGTTTTATATATTGTGAAAAATTTTTGAAATCAGAAACTGATTTGGTTTCCGAAAAGTCAAATATAAGTATTTTGATAAACATTAGATCTTGTATTGAAAATCTGGCCTTCAGGCCTTCTACACTTGTATAAATTCCAATATCAATTCTCAAATTTTTCGAATTGTGGTAAGTTGGGAACCCAAAAAACTACGAAGAAAATTCTTTAGAAAAATCTCAATGGGTCGAAATACAATTTTGAAAGTTTTCACAGAACGAAAATGAACAATCCAAATTGTGAAAGAAGTAAAACGAAATAAAATATAAGAAAGCATAAAGAATCATCAAGAAAGAGGACAGATAAATATCTAAGAAAAATAAAATTCCTTGAAAAATTAGAATGAATCGAAAAATAAAAATTAGATGAAGCCAAGAAAACACGAATAAGTAACAAAATGAACTAATCAAAAACAGGAATGAAATGGTGGGGAGAAATATTTATGAAAAACAAAAAATCAAATATGAAAAAATAAAAATCTTTACGATTACGAAGGCTACAAGAAATCGAAATGTGATACTACTCAGCTGATATTCCTTTTTTTTTTTCTATAATCTTCATTTTTCTTCCGTGATTCAGTTTTTGTTTGAAATTTTCAGTACATTCTCTCCTCATTGCAGTTTGTTTCTCTAACTTTCTCGTTTTTTTTTCGGCATTGTATGATTTTCATTAAGTTCTTTATAGATTTTTATTTTTTTCCTAATGATATTGTGACGAAATAAATTTTCTAACGCTATATAAATCTTTACCTGGTGCGAATAGACCAGTCCGTAAGGATCTTCTTTACTCGAATTGAGTATAAAAACTGAGGCAATTCATCGCAACGGCAGTTTTTAGTATTGAGAATTGAGGTTTTAGAACTTAGTGGAATTTAGAGCAGAAGTCTTGTATAGAGAACGAAGTTTTGAGTAAAGAATGTTTGACGTTTCAGTCATTTGAAGAATCCAAGTGTTTTGTAAGTGAATCATAAGTCAGTGTAGTAGTTTTGTTATATAGTGGAGTAAATGAAAATAGTTATGTGTTGTTCGGAGTATTATTCAGATTAACAAACCCAGAAATATCGTAACACTATCTTTCTTTCCACTCTCATTAATTTTTGTTTTGGCAAAGCTGATCATTCTACATTCGTAGTTTTTTTAGGTTATCATCCTACGACAATCTGAAAAAGTGAGAATGAATATCGGAATCTATACAAGTGTAGAAGGGCAGATTTTCAATCTACTCCGATAAGTTGCTGCGCTAATAAAAAAACAGTTCCTTCCAAACCGTTCGAAGTGAAAGTGTAATTTGCTTTTTCGCTCACTTCACTGCTCTTCCGAAGTGTCAGCAATCGTTCCGCTCTTACCAGTTCTATCGCGGTTGACCCGACGCGTGCAGTCTTCCCACCCTTTTGTTGTGATTCCGGAGACCTGCCGAACCTCTCTCGACTTCTTGTGCTTCCCGAGGCATATAACCTTCGAAAATTCAAATCGACTGCCACACACACCCTGTACGATACAAAGATGCAATTTCTGATACTGCAGTGACTTTTGGAGGGGAGCGCACTCTGAATTTTGATGACCCCCTTTCGTCCGTGCTCTATCCTAACGGATGAGATGGGTGTCGTACCGCAAATACACTAATTCCCTTAATTTGGTCTCGAACGAAGCAAAATCAGCATTCTCTCGAGCCTTATTAGCTGACGTGTGGTTTTCCGAGATGCAGGCTCGCTGCAGTCGATGTACCAACGTACTCAGGGGACCTCGAAATTTCATTTGGAAAATACCAACGTCTGGGATAGATGTATGGTTGATAACCACACTGTTTACTATATCGAATACCTCTCCGCATATAGATAGACGAACATAAACGCCAAATGAAGTTTTGTTTGGATTGACCGCACGAGTAGAGTTTTCCTACCCTTTTGACGAACAAAGCCCGGTTTTACATCGTCCCACAAAGCTGCAGAAATCATAAAGATGATTTCGGATGGACATGTTCTCCAAAAAATCAAGATAACATTCTCATAAATAACGCTTCTAAACGAGATTAAAATAATACCATAAAAATTAATTCAGTTGTGAAGACTACAACAGAAATTACGTAGGAGAAAGTCCATGATCTATAAGAACTCGTTTCAAGGAGCACCATGGTGAATTCCCACTATATGTTCTGATTTGGATTTCGTGCGAAGAAATACTTTACTTCTCGTCAGCTTCCAATGATCTACAAGGCTCAGATACGACCTGTCTTGGAATACAGTTCTCACGTGTGGAGTGGCACCAAAACATTCATTGAGGCTTCTCGATTCTATTCAGAAAAAGACAATTCGTCGTGTTGGTGATTCTTCGCTCACAGACTCGCTCACTTCATTGGAACATCGTAGAAGGGTCGGAGACTTGTCTCTCTTCTATAGATATTTTCACGGTCGGTGCTCTACCTCCTACTATTGAAGCAAGTTGATGTTCGTATACTCTACTTGTCCCACGTCTGTTGATCTGGCGTACATATGTTCTATGGCAATCAGAACATGCCATTTTATATATATACCCTGTGATTCGTTGACAATTTTGTCCTTGGGGAAGCGGAGGAATGTAGAGATTTTATTGTTGGCTGTAAATATCGTTTTTATGTCCTGTTTTTTGAGAATTCGGCTGATTTTGTCAGTAACACCTTTGATGTAGGGAAGGAGAGCTTTGTGGAGAACGCTGTTGTCTGTTGGGTCTCTGGGAATGGAAAGAGAAGTTTTATGGCGGCGGATGGATCTGTCAATTTGATGGATATATATTCATATATCCAGGAAAAAAGTACTCACTTTTTCCTAGGGAAAAAAAGTAATTTCATAAAAAGTGACATTTTGTTACCTGTCATCAGAGATAAAATATCAAACTTTTCTCCCGTCACAGAAAAAAAGCCATTTCGAAACCCAAATTTCTCAACCCCCCACCCCTTTTCTGTTTCAGAGGAACAAACTCATCAGAGGGCGCAAGCGCGTGGCGTGCATACTCCTTTTGCTGGCGTTCGTCTTCGCCTTGTGCTGGCTGCCGTACCACATCACCTCCCTGATGGCCGATCTGGGAACGGCCGTGAGCGCCCCCTCGAAACAAGTGAAGAGCTACCTGCGCCTGCTGGGCCACGCCAACTCGGCGCTGAACCCGATCATCTACTGCGCCCTCTCGCGGAAGTTCCGCAGGTCCATCAAGAGCCTGTTCTGCGTCAAGATGAGCTTCAGGAGGAGGCGGCAGATGGTGAAGGTTAGTAGGGAATATGCATAATATTTGAATTTGTCCCGAATATTTTTTTTTCGAATCTTCAATATCGTCATATTGTAATTGAAAGGTATTTTTCCCCAGTTATTATTCCAAGTCATGGAATACCATATGAAAATAAAAGAATTGGAAAGGGAAATTCAAACTTAGGTAGAAACATTTGATGGCAGCATAATTTGCGTCGAATATTGATTTTACGCACGCAGAGTTCAAATGAGAGAAAGTTACGAAGTGATACATTATGGTATATGTTGTATTCAAGTCAATAACATAGATTGGTATCCATATTCGTGAATGCCCACAGCAAAGATGTATATTATGAATATACATTCCGATATATTTGGTTAGGTTGATCAAAACCGAATTTTCCACTGCTAAATAGCTGATGCAAAATTCACTTCTGACTATTTCACACTGAGCTGTATTTACATTCAGCACTATAACGTAAAAATGATCTTCACAACAATATCAACACGATTTTGTAGATACATTATCCCTTCTCATTATCTTGCATTTTTGAAATGCAAAAAACGCCTTGCCGGGTGTATTTCTACAGTGTTTTTGCACTTTGATACCATACAATAGTTAAGTAAGAAGTTGTTTCAGCTTCTTCCACGATCTGTACAGAAACGCGCTTATAGTAAAGAAACATGGGAAACGTCACTTGACATCATCTAAAGCATACACCAAATCGTCGTGTTATTCAATGTTTTGAGTTTAACTTTGTAAAATAGTTAAAATAGAACATTTTCAAGCCTATTGATAGTTTTTCTTACTCCATGTAGAATGAAATGTTCAATTTATGATATAACAAAAAATCAGGCATATTCCCAATCACTAAAAGTCTTCTTCAAGAGATCCAATCACAAGTATGCACTACCTGCACCGTTTTTTCTTGGTCCGACAAAAGAAGTCTGTATATTAATATTTTACTTAATTTTTTATATACACATTCATACGAAAGTGGAGCCCTGTGGTGTTCAAAAAACATCGCGTGTGTCATCAACTTGGTGGAATTTAATGTTGCCAAATCCCAGGCATGTCTCTTCTGAAAAAAAGTCGATCAAGGTTTATTCAATATTCAGATGTCAGGAGTAACTGTTCCTGCAAAGTATACTATCTCGATGTTAGGATTTACGATCAGTAAAAATCTCTCATGGGAAAATCGCTAAAGGTGCTTCCCAGAAGCTTGTGTTTCTATTTCGTGCGAAGAAATACTTGACTTCTCGGCACCAAAACATTCTTTGAAATTTCTTGATTCTATACTCTCTCGGAAAAATATATTAATTTTATATAACTCTTTGGCAGAATATATACTCAGATATTGTATTGTTGTGTGGGGAGGTGCATTCAATAACACTTAGAAACAACTCAAAATTCATTACTAAAAATTATATTTAAAAAAGACGTTTTCCAACAGAGCAACTATACAGAGAAATCAAAATATTCGATATTAGATCCCTATACAGTTACTTACCAATGTTTGATATGGATGTTCTCAAACATTCATAAATATAGTTTAAAAACCCAAAAAAATACAAGATCAGTTAAAAATCTACATATCAAAATTCTACTCTTCAAAAAAAGTCTTACACAGAGATTTGTTTTATTCTTTGGGCCTAAACTTTATAACCTACTTCTAGCGCACCTAAAAACGACAAAAAAAATTGTAAATTCAAACCCACTTTCAAGCAATATATACTAGAGAATGAATCGAAGGTTTTTTGTATAAAGTGTATATTTAAAATTTGATTCTATTGCAAAGCGCTTTCGACTTTCGTCATCATCAGTGCTAGCTCGTCAGGGTACAGGAAGCATCTTTGACATAAGAGCTGTAAAATTTGATTTATATAAAATTAATCTAGTTAAACCAGCGAAAAGCGTGCTGGGAAGTTCAGGCCATGTGACTGTGTCAATGTCAAATGTGTAATGTGACGAGCCTGACGAGCTAGCACTGATGATGACGAAAGTCGAAAGCGCTTTGCAATAGAATCAAATTTTAAATATACACTTTATACAAAAAACCTTCGATTCATTCACCAAAAAGTGTATTCAGCTTCTCAACTTCATATACTAGAGAATCCTATGACATTCAAAATTATCTGAAAAAAAAGTATCCAAACACTTTCACCAAAATCCTTCACCGGTCATCGCTGGCCCTTCCTCTTCATTATTCATCATTTATTTTTTTTATTCTCATTTTTGATCATCTTAATTCTCTACCACTGCTGTTATATACATATAAAATGTTATTACATGTTCAATACTTCCTCAGAGAGTGGATAAAAAAAAATACACACGCCTAGGTGTATTTTACTCCACTCTGCAAGGAGTTTCGTACAGTATTTCTTACCTTGAGTATAATATCTCATTCTAATACTAATTAATAATTAGATTAACTTGAAATGGCTGCTATCGGCCAATGGAACTGTAACACCTGTTGTTGAAATAGTTTGTTTGTTTAAAAAAAATATTAGAGAAAAGCAATCCGTCTTGTTGGTTATTCTTCGCTCACAGACTCGCTCACTTTGTTGGAACATCGTGAGAGAGGAGTGTCTCTCTCTTCTATAGACATTTTCACGGTCGGTGCTCTTCTAAATTGTCGTCAATCTTTCAACCCTTGACAGTATCAAAGGGAATGACCCAACGATTGCAGATTTTCCACCCATTTGCTTGGAGACCTGTCGAATCCCTCTTGCTCAGGGATCTTTTTTCAAGAGAATAGTTGACCTTTGGAACTCCTTACCGAAGAAGTTTCTTCCTGGGGCTCAGAAACTTCAAAGATTCAAGGTTATTGTTGATTCGTATCTCCTGTCCCTTGATTCACGCGGTGTTTTTGAACATCACAGGGCTTTCATTTCGTGAGAATCTGCATATAAAAAAAATGTTTCGCGTAGATATTGTGATTCTATGTTTCCTGTCAGAGAGATATCGAAAGCACCAACTGCCACCTCCTTCATTGGATGTGAAATGAAATAATTCTAGCACTGCCAACAGTTCTGCGATTCTTAGTGGATTACCGATGCCTTTATGTTCTAGAAACCAGTAAACAAGACCTGCCATTTTGACAACAGATCCATAAGTTATCAAGATAGTTGAATAAAGCAAAAACATTCAATTTCATAGATATTAGTCGAGCAAAATGTCGCTGCGATCTCAATTTCAAGTCCCAATACATTCTCGAGTATGATAACGATGGCCTTTTCCATAACTTTCGAAATATCGAAAAGACAAATGGCATTCTCAACCGAAATTAAATTCTTCGTACAGGAAATGCAAACATCTCAGAATCCTCCCGAAGTGCTGGAAACGACACCAACTTCACAGATTACAAATACCCTAATTATATCGAACGTCAAATCGACGATTATGAAGCGCCAGGAACGATTTCTGTTCTTCAGGAGTGGGAGGAATTCCCTACCTCTGTCTCTCTTTACTTCTCCTGTAACCTCAGCCAATTAATTACTCGATCACAATTATAAAAGGCTCATTGACGTCGAGACGTTTGATATTCATTCAATTAATTAGTGCAAGGAAGGGTGGCGCTTGAACTTCCGGAAACGACAGATTATAAGTCGTAGACCGTCTCATCCAATTATGAGAAGTGATACCTCGATGACTGAATTATTGATATAACCGCAAAACGATCCGTGACGAGATATTTGACAAGGTGATGGAAATCAGGAGTGGGATAAATGAGAGAGGAAGTGGGAGGATTCATTGAACAACTTACGTAGGGTGAATACGATTCAAAAACTGCTGCACGTCATCGATAACGACATGAAATCAACGCACTAGTACCAATCCATTGATGGAAATGCATTGTAACGTTCACAATGAATTTTAAATTTGGCGCTTGGTGATCTTTGACATTTGGTTGGCAGCACTCTCAATGTTGCCGCGATTTGTATGAAGCTTGCTTTTTTCACCAATTGACAATTGTCATTCAAAAGTGACAGTTCTGTGTTTAGGTCTTTTTGGTACTTCAAATGGGATAATTGTAATCAAAAACTGTGTTTTTCTATAGGAAGTATATCTCAGGCTTTTCGTAAAAATGTCAAAAGAGTTAAAAACTATCGCTACCAAGAGTTGGCGACATCTCCGATTAACGATTTCGAAAGAGAGCTGGATAATAAAGTCCCTTCGCTTCCCTTAACGGCTGTTGGAGAGCTAAATTGAATACAACGTAGTAAATTATATTCATGATCTTCAGACAGATATTCATTTTATGATATGTATGCAGAAGTTAATTTGGAATAAGAATATACAACTGCTTTCTGAATTGATCCAAATTAGAAAAAAAATGACTACGGAAGGTAGATTGTTGAGGCTTCTACACATAGATTAAATCGGACTATAGTAATGATGCTGCGAATTTGGCACTTCGATTCTAAAAGATGAGTGTGTCCCTACGTGGTGCATTGAAATTTAATAAAAGATTTTTGGTATATATTCTGGAAATCATAATCAAATACCAATAAATGAATAAAATAAATAGCATAAATGACATGAAAATAGTGACCTGAATTATCATGAGTAATTCAGATTATTTTCAAACTGGTTATTTTTTATCAGTTACTGATATAATCTCACGTCAACTACGTACATACATTACAAAACTACACATGAAGTCAGGTCATGATTTTTGAGATGAAAGATAGACCTGCCCGACGGTAAAATTTTGCAATTGCAGCTTTGATGAGGCAAATTAATTCATGGTGAGGTGTGAATATGTGGCAAAACAGACTAGGGATAAAAATCAATCTATTTGGACGAATTAGTAATATCTCGTACTGCACAAAATTATTGATAATATAAAACTAAGATTTATTACCATTTTATTTATTGTTCCCCCATTTTATTTTCATTTAATTGAAATCAAACGATGAGATCGGAACCTTTGTTGTAAAAAATGAAACTTTTCCTAGAGATCAATTACCTTAACACCAATCTGATATTTTTGCACTCGACGCTCATTTCGCTAACAAGGTTAGCATCATCAGAAAAAGAAAATGAATACTCAATTATCAATTTTCTCGAGTGCAAAAATATCAGTTAGATGTTAGGGTGATATTGATCTATAAGAAAAGTTAATTGAAATTTTTTAAAAAAGCAATAAAATCGTTCATTGAGAATAATTCTCAATTCGTGATTGATATACTACTATTAAACAAATGCTGGTAAAAAACCAAAATCATCAGTGTCAAACAAAGTGTTATAATGAATACAATGATAAAAATTTATGAAATTCTCAGTGAATTATATCCAACTCATTTTCCAAGCATTATTACTTTCGTTAATGATAATCATACCCATTCAACTAGAAGTTGTGAAAACATTTATTTCAAAACAGTTAGGACGAATTTTCAACGAAATAGTATTCTCCAAGAAACCCGGCCTAATGAAGATTGACAAGTAAACTTGGTTTACTTGAGCCACAGTTCACTGGAATTTGTGATACAGGTCCTCAGAGTGTTCAATATTGATTAACCTCAATCTTGAAACATAAGCTCAACCTTAAGGATCTTCCCTTAGGGGCTTACGAGATAATTCCTCTATTTTCTCTAATCGAGCTTCATTTTTTTCAGTGGGCAGATAGCTCGGGCTCAGGAACACAACTGCACTACCTCCAACGAATCAAAAACGGTCCTACCAACCTGAACCAACTGAACTTCACCAACAGCGGCAGACGTCAATCCAGTCAAAAGACAACGAAGACCTTCGCAGTTTAAGACAAGAGATAACGCACAGAACACAAAATTCAAATGTAAAAGTTGCGATTTTTATACATGTCGGTGCAAGGGCAATTGTCTGTTAGGAGTATGAAATTGGCAGGAAACTTTTACTTACCTTAGGGCGAGTGACTGATATGATCAAAATGTGAACCCTAAAATGTCTCATGACCATGACATACCAGACGTGTCAGTATTTCTCATTGTACATGAAACACAATTAATATCCAGACCACAGCACGGTGTTACTGGTAGCATCATCTTTTTCCTTAAAAGTTTTCCATTGTTAAAAATATTTTTTTATAACATAAGCAGAGTTAGTTATATTTGTGTGGGCACATTGCGATTCCCCAAAAATGAGGTTATGTCCAACGAATACTGTGTTCCTTTGAATACAATGAAATTAATGTTTAGGCATCTATAACGTTTCTAAAGTTATGATTGTGATAAAGAGGAAGTCTTTCTGAGGCTAGAATAGTTATTTTCGGAAATAAGGGTGTATACATACAGAGAAAGGCATTGGAAACGAAACAAGTTCAATTTTATTATCATTTGTTTCATAATCACGGATGACTTGATATCGGTCGTATGCGATTTAATATTGCACAAGACTGTACAATCACATGAGGGCGATAGTAATGTATTCTGCTTAGTGTAAACGAAATTATATATGCAGTATCATGCTGTATACAGATGTGAAAAACGAATATCAGCCAGCCAATCACAGTCAACAAGCTCAAAAATATAGATTTGGTCGCAACTGCTTACGTATCAGTTGTTCGCGGAAAGAAGTTTTAGGTGGTTCAATTGTTTTGTTGATACTCCGTTGCAACAAAATTTTCAAAATGTAACCTTGTCGATTGTTGCCTCGTATTTTCCACTGTATATGCAGCATCACGATGCTGTTTATAATATTACCCAAAATGTATCAACCAATCGAATTTATAGTGACATTCACCGAGGTGAATCTTTCGATTTTTCAAGCAAAGATACGCTTTTCCGTTGTGTAAATAAAAGTTGTTATTTATGTTGGAATTCCAGTGTTACGGTTTATGTATAATGGATGTTCTATGTCTGTGATTTCTTAATAAATGTAATATTTTTGTTGCCGATTTTTGCATCACCCCGAGACCTTTAATTACTGTAAACTACGCAATGCATTAACGCATCTAACAGCCGATTGCACCGACTTTTTGTTATGGGACCATTAACAAAGGAACTCTTCAAGTTGAGTGAGGGTTACTAGTGCGGTAATGAGATTATGAGAAATTTTAACCAAAATAAATCGTTCATTGAATGAATATAAAGAAAATTCGAATAAGAAACGATTAGAATTCAACAAAATGGTAATTACCACTCACAATTTACGCGAATACTTATTTATTATATATATATATATATATATATATATATATATATATATATATATGTGTATATATATATATATATATATATATAGAGAGAGAGAGAGAGAGAGAGAGAAGGGTAGTCTCTGGACTAGTTGAAAAAACTGTCTAAATTTGGAAAATCCTCATAAAATGAAAATCAACTTCGGGTTTGCAGTCGTAGATTGAGTTTGGCCTGATATAGTGAAACTCTTTATTAAATTGTCGAGCTTTCGAAAATCTTTATTTTCTTTTTCAAATCATTAATGTAAGAATAGATATAAAACAGCAGAGGTGAAATCCTTGTCCATCACAAACAGAAAAAACAGTTCTCATCAGAAACATTTACAAAAACTGGAACACATGTCTCCGAAAATATCACTAGGACCCATTCATCCATATTAAATTGAGGTGCACGAATTTGTACATGTGGAGATGATTTACAGAACAATTTGGAAAAAATATTTACATTGAAACTAACCACTTGTGGAGTGAACAGACTGGGCCATGTGCCCTGTTCACTCCACAAGTGGTAAGTTTTAATGTGAAGAATGTTTCCAAATTGTCCTATTAATCACCTGCACATGTATAAATTCGTGCATCTCAATTCAATATGGATGAATGGATCCATTTTTGCCTAGTGATATTTTCGGAAACATGTTTTCCATGTAAAGTGCAGTTAACACTTGTCGCCGCATTTTCAATATCGGATGGTAGATCATATTCACTTAAAGACATTTTCACTCAAGAAACTCAATGATGGTTCTGGATATCGATCTGACAATTTAATTTGACATCAATTAAGATGCCTGAAAACCCTGGTGTGTTTACTTATACCTGTAGAAGTTTGGGATAAAAGTGACGAAATCTGGATTGCTGGATTTTTGGTGGATAATTGAGCTTTTGGAGGTTCCCGTACAATATGTACAGATGTCGCCTACACGCTCTTGCCAATCTTGTCTGAAGCTAAATTTGCAGTCGGGTTTTTCCCCTTTTATTTGATTGGCTAGTGAGAAGAGATCGCAATCTAAAGGATAATGGGTGGACAATGAGATGCCAGTAACAACGTTTCGATATTTAAAAGCAATGAAATCAACAAATAAACACGATAAAAACATCGTACACATCAAAATTTCAAAGTGACATGACAATATGACAATTAAATTGACACTTGTCCTTCACCTTCAAAAGCGTCGATTGTTTTTTTCGCCACAAAAATCTAAACAAAATCTAATCAGTTGAATCACCAGGATTTCTAGGCATCTCAACATCATATATATAATATATATGCTCAACATCAATGAACGGCTTTGTTTATACCTACCGTTGCTACGGTTACAAAAATGACCACAGGCAACTTGTGTTTTCAATTATCAGAAAACTCTCATGAGTAGGTACGTCGAGGTGGAATATCAATGAGGTACATTTAAAAATAGTTATGGGAACGTTGACAGTTGTAGATAAAATTTGGTACGCAACACGTGGGATACTACACTATTAACGCACTCATGTGATTACACCACCCAGCCTACAGCATCGTCATGCGCAATCCTCACATGCGTGCGTTAATAATGTCTATAACTCACTTGTCACGTAAATAACTATTAATGGCGCATTAGCTTAATGCTTCCATAAGAATAAGTCGGTACAATCAGCTCTTGGAGCTTCAAAATTGTATTTCTTTATATATCAGCTACTTGATTAAATTCCTGCGCAACGACAAACTAATAGATGAGGAGCCTATTACGCAAGAAAAATTGTTTGCCGAGTGAGGTAAATCGCGAGTGCACGTATTTGGCCTTATCCCCGAGTTGCGTACTGTACTTTTTCTACTTTCAGCAAGCTTGTGCGGTAACAACTTGTGGTGTAGCATAATTTTTTTTTATTACTCATTTTCAATGATCGACAAGACACTGAATGACAGCAATCTCATGTAAGCAGTGGCGGATCCACGAGGGGGGTTTTCGGGTCCGGACCCTCCCCCCCATTGGGAAAATCAGAGATTATTTTTTTCAATTTTTATCGGGGGTTATATCCCGAGTGCACCAAGTTTAATCGGTTAAAATGTGTGCTGCACTTCCATGGTTCTCGAAATTTTGCTTAGCAAATGACTTGAGTGTGTGATAATTTGATTTTATTTTAAATTATTATACACGAATTTTGAAAATCATGTAAATGCACGCATTTTGGTCGATTGAACTTGGTGAAGGAGGGATATATGTTCAGATTATTTCCAGAAAACAAGTAAACTCAGGAAACATCAAAATCGAACACAGGAACAATAAATATAGTACCAGAGATAGTACCTGAAAAGTGATCCAAACGCCCGGTTTATTTCGAACATTTTAATCGGTTAAAAGGTCTAGTGCATTTTATCGCTGTTAAACTCTGTAAAAGCAGACTAGCCTTCAACTGTTTCATCGTTTATTCGCATTGAGGGAAATAATCGGCTCCTAATTTCCAAATTTTGTTAGGGAACGAAAAAATGTCACATGAGCAAGACAAAAAAATAAAATAGAATACATTTTTTTGCTTTAAAATTGAAGAACTTCAATAATTATTATTACATTCCATTGAAAACTAAAGAGGCTACAGGCTACATTTAAACATTGGTAAATTTTCATTTTTCAACAACCAATTTTATCAATTTATTCAATTCAATAATCCTCCAATTCTTAAAAAAAAATATTCTCAAGAATTAAAAATAGTACAAACAAGATCTGGATTGAATGTTACCCAAACAAAGAAATAAATTTCGCTTGAAATTTTTGGACTCACCGATTGTTTTTGTCAATCTCTTTCACCTTTTTTTTGGATCTTGACTAGTTGTTGCTATAATTTTCTGTTATATATATATGATGCGTTGTTTTTTCGGGTTCCATTCCGTGTTCTGTGGTTTTGATCCTCTGAAGGATGATTCTCACAAACTTTCGCCAAAGTCTCATTTGCCATCTTCTAGGTGATGTCTTGAGTTTCGATCTCCGAACTCGACTAATCGAAACTCAAGACATCACCTAGAAGATGGCAAATGAGACTTTGCCGAAACGTTGTGAGAATTATCCTTCAGAGGATCAAAACCACAGAACACGGAATGAAACCCGAAAAAACAACGCATCATACTTCGTCCGTGAGAATCTTCATGCTAACATATATATATATATATATATATATATATATATATATATATATATATATATATATATATATATATATATGCAAGATGAATTTTTCTGGGTTTTTATCCGTTAGGTATCTTTTGATTTGTTCGACGTTTCGAATTCCATTTTGAATTCATTCTAAAGAACTGTGAGACGAATATCTGTCCATACCGTCCTGGTCAATCACTCCCCTTACGAAGCAACCAAGCAAGAGCAAGCAAAGATTTCAATTGTCTGTTCTCCACGGAAACTGGTATTTATAATGACTCTCCTCAGTCATTATCCGACTTGGTCCGATATTAAGGCTGCATCCTGTCCATCCAGGTATTATGTAGAAATTGATGTTTTCACGGATCTTCGATATGCAAGATGAATTTTTCTGGGTTTTTATCCGTTAGGTATCTTTTGATTTGTTCGACGTTTCGAATTCCATTTTGAATTCATTCTCAAGAACTGTGAGACGAATATCTGTCCATACCGTCCTGGTCAATCACTCCCCTTACGAAGCAACCAAGCAAGAGCAAGCAAAGATTTCAATTGTCTGTTCTCCACGGAAACTGGTATTTATAATGACTCTCCTCAGTCATTATCCGACTTGGTCCGATATTAAGGCTGCATCCTGCCCATCCAGGTATTATGTAGAAATTGATGTTTTCACGGATCTTCGATATGCAAGATGAACTTTTCTGGGTTTTTATCCGTTAGGTATCTTTTGATTTGTTCGACGTTTCGAATTCCATTTTGAATTAATTCTCAAGAACTGTGAGACGAATATCTGTCCATACCGTCCTGGTCAATCACTCCCCTTACGAAGCAACCAAGCAAGAGCAAGCAAAGATGTCAATTGTCTGTTCTCCACGGAAACTGGTATTTATAATGACTCTCCTCAGTCATTATCCGACTTGGTCCGATATTAAGGCTGCATCCTGCCCATCCAGGTATTATGTAGAAATTGATGTTTTCACGGATCTTCGATATGCAAGATGAATTTTTCTGGGTTTTTATCCGTTAGGTATCTTTTGATTTGTTCGACGTTTCGAATTCCATTTTGAATTCATTCTCAAGAACTGTGAGACGAATATCTGTCCATACCGTCCTGGTCAATCACTCCCCTTACGAAGCAACCAAGCAAGAGCAAGCAAAGATTTCAATTGTCTGTTCTCCACGGAAACTGGTATTTATAATGACTCTCCTCAGTCATTATCCGACTTGGTCCGATATTAAGGCTGCATCCTGCCCATCCAGGTATTATGTAGAAATTGATGTTTTCACGGATCTTCGATATGCAAGATGAATTTTTCTGGGTTTTTATCCGTTAGGTATCTTTTGATTTGTTCGACGTTTCGGATTCCATTTTGAATTCATTCTCAAGAACTGTGAGACGAATATCTGTCCATACCGTCCTGGTCAATCACTCCCCTTACGAAGCAACCAAGCAAGAGCAAGCAAAGATTTCAATTGTCTGTTCTCCACGGAAACTGGTATTTATAATGACTCTCCTCAGTCATTATCCGACTTGGTCCGATATTAAGGCTGCATCCTGCATTGAACACAATAATAGTACACAATAATAGTAATTAATCGTATTTCTTTCAATAATTCCACCAAATTGTAATTAGAAAAATACAACAATGAGACATGAATAAAAGAGAAAGAAAAAATGAAAAAAGCGGAGCCTAAGATCGAACCCGCGTCTCATACTACGATCTAGCACTTTTTTAATATAATTGCACAAAAAAATTGTAGCGAAAACTTATTATTTTCGAATTATTTTTTTACTAGTTTTTTGGGTTGTTAATATATGCATGGAATTGTTATTATGTCGACGTTTCGACTCCCACTTTGGAGCCATTCTCAAGGCTTCTTCGTGACTTGGTGGCGAGGCCTAAGTCTCCTCAACCCCCAGCTCTCATCTTGACAAAGTGATGACTGTGGTTTTGTGGATAGAGGGATGGTATTTATAGCTGTATGAGAATCCGACGTTGTTGAAACTGTCGGACCATATACAGGCCTGGTTTGAAAAATATTAATTATTGGATTTGTTCGATGGGATAGTAATGGTTTCCAGGAATGGGAAAGCCTTTGTAAATCGTCTCGTTTATTGAGATATTGAGGTCGTTTTTCAAGTTCTATTGCTTCGCAAATTATTCTGGAGTGGAGTGTTTTTGCTGTGGCAATTGTCTTCGTGTTGTTGAAGTTAATTTTGAGTCCGGTTTCGTGGTGATGTTTGAAGGGAGTCGAGGTCATGTCCGAATTACGTACTGCTAGTTCGTGCTCGTAGGACCTGTTTGATACACGTCGGTTCGTCTGTCCTATATATGTTCTCGGGCAGTCGTGGCAAGAAATTTCATATATTCCTTGTGATTCGTTGGGATTAAATCTTTAGGTAAGTGCAGAAAAGATGGTATTTGATTGTTTGCTGTGAAAACTGTCTTGATGTTGTATTTTGTCAGAATTCGGCTCACTTTATCATCGAGTCCCCGAATGGAAGGAAGAAAAGCTTTCGAGCGTTCAGCCGAGTCTTCCGGTGGTTTGGGATGCGGAAGGCAAACCAAACCACCGGAATTGAATCTAAAATCACATTTTCCATACCATAGTCGACTATGGTATGGATACCATAGTCGACTGATACGGGAGGCAATAGAGATCCACAAAAACACTGATAATTTCAATAGAAAAGAAGAACCTGTGAACCTCAACCAAATATGAGATCCCATTTTAAAAAGATCAAAAATAATAAATAACGTGCCTGCAGGTAGTGCGGCAGTTAATGCTGATGATACTCTTCTGAATCCGGTAATTACGGCAATCAATATTAATGAAAAGTCTCTGAATCCATATAATTACACTTTACGAAGTCGTAATATCTAGTCAACACTCAAGATGTATTAGTCTCTGAAGAAGCTAGCCACTCGCGCCAGCGAAACGTCAATAACAAATTTCTAAAAAACGACTACCTACCTTCAAACCCAAACCGTAGTAGTGATACTGAAAATACAATTCGCCAAAGACACTGATATTGATAATACTTCTCAAATTTCATCATACTCTGGGATCGATTACGAGAAAACTGGTCCGATACTATTGATGATTATATCACTCGCTGCTCTCTAAGGATGTGTCCTATCCGTTTAGTTATTATGTAGAATTGGAAGTTTTCACGGATCTTCGTTAATGCAAGATGGTTTTCAGGGGAGGTTTAGCTACTGCCAGGATGTATGGGAATAGGTGTACGTTTATAATATCAACTCAAAAAACTCCTGCGCGAACAAAATACTATAATAATATAAATAATAAAATAAACATATAAATATTAACGATTTTTCACAATGCATCGATTCTGCATAAGTCGATGATCATTTTCCACATATGTACATTGAAGTCAACTGAGGCATTGGTATCTGGGCTCGATTTGGAGCTTGCTCAGTTGTCATTCTAGAAGGCTTCAAGTCAAGTCTATCGAAAAACCCAACCAATTCTTTCTCCTATAGCTTCTCAGCATGAGCTAATGCGTCTTTATCTGTCAGTGACGAGGACTGTCACTCTTCCCGTTTTTGAGATTTGATCTCCGTCATTTCGTCTTCTACAACGTTTGCTTTTTTGTCTTACTTTCCTTCTCTATGCCTACCTCCACGTTTTTTGTCCGCTTTCGACTGACCACCCTACTCTGTACCCTTCCTTTCTTCTCGATAGTAAAGGGGGAAGTTTTCCAGTTCGCCCCTGAAACATTTGAGTGAGTTTCAAACTCACCAAACCTCTCCCCCTCTCTCACCCCCACCCCACCCATAATCCTCTCACTCCGTCCCTTTCTTTCTATCTTCTTTCTCTCTTTCCATAACCTCTTTTTACCTGACAGTTACATCCATAATGACACTTCCGATGAATATGGCGAGTTTTTTAAGATTCAATCGACAATCATCACAATCATTTTTCCAGTAATGATACTCCATAATTTTTTTTTCGATTTTCAACCAGGATATTATAAATTTGGCATAGCAGACGAACGATATCATACAGTCTTGGCAAATTAAAGGAGATACGGTGGCTTCCAGATGCTGAAACATCAGAAGTCAGGATCTGCACTCTTTCGAAAACGGTCTATTCTATTTTATATCGATTTCGAGAGAAGAGTTTAAATACTGAAAATCATAAATCTGTTGCGAATGGTGTTTATTTCAAAGGCAAAGCGCCATCTACTGGTTCCATACCAATTGCCACGGATTCAAAGTTTTCTTTCATAAGAGCCGCATTTCACAGTTACCAATTGTTGAACGAAGTATGGTGATTTTTTGTAAGGTTTTTCAATGTTTTCAAACAACCGTAGCAATTCGCAATAGGAAATAAGCGATACGCCCCTTATCGACTTTTGCGAGAACACTCGATGGTTAGATCGCCATACTCTAGTTTGCATGTGTTTATATGGGGCTGTTGTGTTGATACTTCATAGTCATTTTGGATTTTTATGATTTTTGTGTGTGTTTGAGCTGTAATAGCGACTGTGGAGATTTTCAAGTTTGGAAATATTCCAGTTAAATACTTGGAAGGTTTACAGCTTTTCATTTATTGTGAGTGTATATTTACTTTTTTGTTGTTCTCCAGTTCCATAAACCAGTTGATCTTTTGATATATTCTCTACGGTATGGGTGATAATGTAAAATTTTGTGTGTAATGCTTAATTCTAATTAGGGAGAATCAGATCAAACAGCTGAAAATTGCCACTTCTGATACTTCATTATTGCTTAAATACATAGAATAAAGTTTATATTTAAGTGATAGAAGAAAATTTTTCCAGCTGAGAGATGTAATTTTCGATTATTTCAGGTGTGTATTATTCATTACATTATGCAATATTCATTCAGTGAGCCCAATTTGATAGCAGAAACTCATAAATCCAAATCTCATCTGGAAAAACCTCGAGTCTCTCAAATTTTTCAATCTTTTAATAATGAAAAACCTTCGAATTTGTTCAATGAAATGTTCTTTAAGTATTCAACTGTCGACTGAGTCACTTCTCACACAGAAATTAATGAGAAATTAGGAACTCAACGAACAAAAGGAACAAGAAAACATCGAATCTCCATATATACCCATGCAAATGTAAACATGACAATCTAACCATGGACAGTTCCGCATTTCTCCGCGCTAGCGTTGAGATCTTATTTTCTATCGCGAATAAACCAACCTCAGCGGTTCTACATCATTCACAACTAGTGGGTACTCACCATTTCTGGTAGATATTTCTTCATGAAAGACTCTCTGATACCAATCTGAGCCAATAGTTCTACTGATAGAAGGTAAAACACGTTCTCCTTGAGCCTCACGCATATTCCGAAAATTTTCCCACAAGCTACCACGTTTTCCTTAATTGCCACCGAATCCATGTACACACTGTATAAATCTACTTCGCAGCCACGCAACTGCAAGAAGTCAAATGTTTTCATGCGCATGACTTTAAAGTTGGAAAATTCTTGGACGTGCTTCTTGCATTGGGAGCATATAACGGGCTTTTTCGCTTTTTGATTAAGGATAGATTCTGAAAAAAAGTGGGGTTATGTGCGATTACGATAAATGCATCATTCATGTAAAACCAACAATGTCGATAAGAAGTGCTTTCAAAACTACTTTCGTAACTCCTTCAATTGGTTCAGAGCAAGACGGTGTCACGAATTTCAGGCAAATTCTGCAAACCATGTCCATTGCTCTTGAACAAGTTTGTTGACTAAACTCTAAACTTCATGTAAAGAAACTGACGACTGAACGTTGTTCGGCTATCTAGATTTTCTTTTTTCTCCTTGCTCGGCTGAAATCGTCAATAAACTCTTGTCGCGAAGCACTGACATGAGAATGTTTTTATTGAATCTTGGACCAAACTGTTTTTTTAATTTGAAAGCTGAAGTTTCATCCAAATCAGCTTCTAGAATAATTCGTTGGAGATCGTCTTTTTTTTGGATATTCACAAGGGAAAAACGGGGCATTACATCAATACCACGCAGGCTGAACTAGAAGAAACGGCCGTAGTATTAGTACAACATTCGTAAAAAAAACTGTTTTCGGTTGTTTTGAATATAAATCTTAACTGATAATGTAGAACGCTTCATAGTTATTTTTTTTTCAGGTTTGAGGCGAATCAATATTCATTTTTATATAATATAAAGCACGCTAATAACATATGACTTTTCCCCATATTCCTGAAACCCTGAAAAGGCTTGCCATATTGATGTGAAATACAGAATTAAGATGGGCTGAAGACAAATGACCACAAATCAAAAAATATATAAGCACAACAGCAAGCATAGGAATATAAAGTGTATGTGATAATATGGATTCATCAAGAATCGGAAGTATAATCATGAAATAATCCTGAACTGTATAAAAGGCCCCATCAACAAGTAGCATTTTGACCGTCTTTCTGAACCTATTCTACACCATGATCTATTAAATTTGGTATGTCAGGTGATCTAAAAAAATTGATACCATTGAATATAATTGGGTTCCTAAGGAGCTCGTGGGAATAGGCAGTTCTATCTTACTACTGTAATTGAAAAGAATTGTCCTCTTCAAGAACCATTTTGTGTATTATCAAAAAAACCTCATCTATGGATAATCTGAAGCAGAATATGCAATAAAAAGGCTTCTCTCCATGCAGTGCGTATATTCTTCGATGCATTTTCAATTAGTTATTCTGTTTGAATAATCTCAAGCACACAAGATATGACTTCCTTATTCTACCATGAACTCTCATAAGGTTAGACGTATTGAAAGTTTTTCAGTGAATTTTGCATGGGAAAGGATTTTCCTCTGTAAGAACTATCTTCTGTATCATCAAAGGACCTTTGTCTATAAAAGATCTGACTCAGCATTTGCAACAAAATAGCTTCTCTCTAGTACCTCTTCTTTCATGCATTTTCAATATATTATTCTGCTTGAAACCCTCGAAAGGATAGTCTTTTCAGTGAATTTTGCATGGGAAAGGATTTTCCTCTGTATGAACTATTTTCTGTATCATCAAAGGACCTTTGTCTAGATCTGACTCAGAATTTGCAATAAAATAGCTTCTCTTTAGTACATCTTCTTTCATGCATTTTCAGTTTATTATTCTGCTTGAAACCCTCGAAAGGATAACCGTATTGAAAGTTTTTCAGTGTATTCTGCATGAGAAAGGATTTTCCTCTGTAATCACTATTTTCTGTATCACCAAAGGACCTTTGTCTATAAAAGATCTAACTCAGAAATTGCAATAGATTCTCTCTTGTAAATCTTCTTTCCTGCATTTTAAATATATTATTCTGCTTGAATAATTTCAAGCACACAAAATATGACTTCCTTATTCTACCATGAACCCTCATAAGGCTAGCCATATTGAAAGAATTTCAGTGAATTTTGCATGGGAAAGGATTTTCCTCTCTAAGAACTATTTTCTGCATCATCAAAGGACCTTTGTCTATGAAAGATCTGACTCAGAATTTGCAACAAAATAGCTACTCTCTAGTACATCTTCCCTCATGCATTTTGTATATATCATTCTGCTCGAATAATTTCAAACACACAAAATATAACTTCCTTTGTCTATAAAAGATCCAACTCAGAAATGGCAATAGATTTTCTCTTGTAAATATTCTTTCCTGCAACACACAAAATATAACTTCCTTATTCTACCAGTGAATAGTGAATTTTGCATGGGAAAGGATTTTCGCCTGTAAGAACTATATTCTGTATCACCAAAGGACCTCTATCTATAGAAGATCTGACTCAGAATTTGCAACAAAATAGCTACTCTCTAGTACATCTTCCCTCATGCATTTTGTATATATCATTCTGCTCGAATAATTTCAAGCACACAAAATATAACTTCCTTATTCTACCATGAACCATCATAAGGCTCTAGCTATATTGAAATAATTTCAGTGAATTTTGCATGGGAAAGGATTTTCCTCTCTAAGAACTATTTTCTGTATCACCAAAGGACCTCTATCTATAAAAGATCTGACTCAGAATTTGCGATAAAATAGCTTCTCTCTAGTACATCTTCTCTCATGCATTTTCAATTTATTATTCTACTTGAAACCCTCGAAAGGATAGCCGTATTGAAAGTTTTTCAGTGAATTTTGCGTGGGAAAGGATTTTCCTCTCTAAGAACTATTTTCTGTATCACCAAAGGACCTTTGTCTATAAAAGATCCAACTCAGAAATGGCAATAGATTTTCTCTTGTAAATCTTCTTTCCTGCATTTTCAATATATCATTCTGCTTGAATAATTTCAAACACACAAAATATAACTTCCTTATTCTACCATGAACCCTCATAAGGCTAGCCATATTGAAATAATTTCAGTGAATTTTGCATGGGAAAGGATTTTCCTCTGTAAGAACTATTTTCTGTATCACCAAAGGACCTCTATCTATAAAAGATCTGACTCAGAATTTGCGATAAAATAGCTTCTCTCTAGTAAATCTTCTTTCAATATATTATTCTGTTTGAAGAAATTCAAGCAAACAAAATATGACTTCCTTATTCTTCCATGAACCCTCGAAAGGCTAACATATGATCAATTCAATAAAATTCGAAACGTCGGAAACAAACTTTCTTAGTACAATTTATCGCTTGAACTCAAGAAAATTGGATGTTTCCTGCGATTATAGTAGGTTCTATTTTGGCGCAACAAGTTACAGCAACTTGCATTGATTTTAGAGGTATTTTTTTGGACAAAGAAAAGATCAAATAAAAACGAGATAGGGAGAGTGGACAGTGGAAAAGTGACACAAATTTCCAATCAAAACATCTCTAGGAAAACACCAAGAAAGCATATATTTCTAGGGCACTACAAATCATTTTGTCATGTGCAATATTCTTCAAGGTCCCAAACAATCCTTACAACAAGAACATTATAAAACAGCTGTTTCTTGTAGCCACTCTCCAGCCTAAAGTTTATAGAGTAAAGGTTTTTCTCTCTTACGAAATCTCGACCCCATGTTTCATCAGGATCGGAATCGATCAATCAAAATGTTCATCTCTTGAATATTCCTCCTGAACAAATATGAATCGAGTTCGCAATGCAAGGGACTTTCTCTTCCTTGAACAGGTGAATTTTTCACTCTCGAATGAACCTTCTGATGTGCCTTGAGACTGCACTTGTAATTGAAACACCTCAAACAGAGTTTGCATCGAAAAGGCTTTTCTCCTGTATGAGTCCTTTCATGCACTTTCAGCTGATATCGTTGGGTGAAAGACTTTGGACAAACATTACATTTGTACAAGACATTCCCTGTATGTATGTTCTGATGGAGTTTCAAGCTGTCCTCTCGTTTGAACCGCTTCGGACAGATTTTGCAAAAAAACGGTTTGTCCTCTGTATGAACGCTTTCGTGAACTCTCAATTGTTTCAACTGTCTGAAGGACCTCGGGCAGATTTTGCATGGAAAAGGTTTTTCTCCTGTATGGATTCTTTCGTGAGTTTTCAAGTTGCTGTTGTGCGAGAAGGGTTTTTCGCAGATTTTGCACTGAAAGGGTTTTTCTTTGGTATGACTTCTTTCGTGTACGTTCAGTTGAGATCTTTTTTTGAAGTGTTTCAAGCAAAATACGCATTGGTACGATATGTCTCTTGTGTGAACTATCTCGTGTTCTTTCAAATTTTTTTTGTGTTTGAATGATCTCAAACAGGTTTTACAGCGAAACACACCTCCATCAAACACTGGCGAAGCATGATTGGCATTGATATGCTCGCCTTCATTTTCCGGTTCTTTTTTGATTTCAAGAGATACTTGACATCCAGATTCTGAAAAGATTAGTCTTGTAAACTGATCGCAGATTGAATTTCAGTATGTTTTAAATGACATTGGTTTTTATAGAGAAATATTGAACTATTTTTTTTTAATTTTCTTGATGCATTCGATTTCATCAAGTTTTCACTTCTACCAGGAAGTTTCCAATTTTTTTGATTATCACATATCATAATTATTATTCACACTGATGTCAATTTCATTACATTTGGATTGCAATACCCACAAATATAGAGAAATTATTTGGACTTATTTTCTATAACATGAAAAAACATTGGCATTCTACTGAGTTATTAATTTATAATACCCTCTTCATGAAATGTTTGGAATGAGCACATTCAGAAGAAAAAGAGAAAAAAATAATGAATCTCAAAAAAAATCTCATTTCAATTGTTTTAATGTAATGTAACAAAAGCTCTCACCATTGATAGGCTTTTTGCAGCAACAATCTGCTTTCATTTCGTTACACATATCACAGATTGCGGACTTATATTCAGTGGCTTCTTGTTTCATTTCAGTATCGATATTTACAGAAGCAAACTCAATGTGATCGTCAATTCTGACGTCTTCTGTTTTACACATGCCTGTTTTTATTACAGTTTGCTCGAGAAGTGCACAATCTTCTTTCATGTGCCTTTCAATAGCATAGTTTTCTTCATATTCCTCTTTGATTTTGGACATAAAATAGTTGTTATCACTGATACCAGCATCAACTTCATTGATTTCTTCTGGCTCATGTTTCAGGATGTTCGTTTCATTATTTATTATTTCTTCTTTGATTTGCTTCATTTGGAAAAAACTGTTAGCGGTCATTGAACGTTCAAAAAGTTCAAGACTTTCAAATGTTATTTCTCCTGCCTGAGTTCTATCATTTGTCATTAGGTTAAGGTTTCATACAACGCATCCATCTTTTCGACAATGGCTGCGTCTATCAGCTTAAAGCGCAGCCGCATCACAAAATTTGACATTTCACCGTTGACCTGTCAAATTTTATGCAGTGGCTTCAAGCCTTTAAGCGCTGAAAGCTGTTAGACACAGCCATTATTGACATACAAAATACTCCAAAGCTGCGTTCGAGTTGATTACCTAAACGGCCTGGGCGCGCACTAAATAACCTTATCGTATTTCTTCTGAAACTCGGGGCAAGTTCTATTCTATGGTTTTCAATGACATTGAAAGTTGAAAGCCCTGGTAATGCACTAGCCCTGCTCGCTCGATCAGACTTCAACTGAAACATAGCAAAAGTAGTCAAAAGTGTTATGAGACAGTATTTTTTTACGATTAAAAGAAGTCACCTGTGAAGTTCAATCGTAGTTATATAAAATAAAATATTATTTTATCTACACTCGTACTATAATAATACACATGCCCATATAATGAACCATCATGAAACGCATTGAAAATCTGTATCGTAATGTGCATTGAGGCTAGCAATAATGGAATCTTCCGCTTCCAGATCAGTGGGACTCCCAATAGAAACAATGATGTTTATATGAATTTTTAGAAAATTTCCGGGATTCTGAGCTAATTTCAATTCCAGCTTCAGGATTGGTTGGAGAAAGACGTTTGAGTGAATGAGAACCACTGGAAAGCCCGGAGATGTATAATGAAGTCAACAAATACGAAATTAATTGATAATTTATAGCGTTTTCGATGAGTTCGATGCTGAATAAGTGTGTCTTTTTTTCATTAAGGGTTCAAAAAAGTACAGAGATATACGAAACTTGCACCGACTTTCCATCTTGTGATTGTCAATCATACACATAAATTACTACTAAAATGTCGCGTCTAACAGCTCACACCGCTTAAAGATGCACAAACTTTGACAGTTTTCCATGGTGAAATGTCAAGTTTTGTGAAGCAGCTTTATACGCTGTAAGCTGTTAGACGCGACTATCTATTCTGACAGCGAGTTCTTTCGGTAAACCTCGTGCAGAGTCAGTGTACTACTTTCTTTTTTCAATACTCTACACATTGAAGGGTAAAAATGCACGAATATTGTAGGAATTTGCACGAGTTTAACAAAAGAAATTGCTTTAATTATGTCAGTTTTCATTAGTTTTCAATTTTCACTAATTTCTTGTTTTTGGACAATTTTATGTATAAATAAATACCAAAGATCAATATAACATTCCAAATAATCTTTGTACTACTACTACTACAATTGATAGAAGAAATATAGAATAGAATGAAAGTTCAATAATGGACATTGGACGTGTAAAAAAGGAAATTGATTGTGAGGATGACAAACACAGTGATGGTGGTGAAACAGTCATCAAAGACCCTACAATTTGTTTGTTGAGTTCCCAAAAGGAATATGAAGATGATCCACAATTACCTGAATGTGAATTCGTAGTGGATTCTAGTCGAGGCGGAAGAATGGATTGTGGTAATGCGGACAAAATAAAAGAAGTCAAACATGAATCGTCTGAACCAGCCTGTCATAGTAGTGAAATCTATTTGAATGATCACAACAATCATTCTCAGTTCAAATGTGAAGAGGAGGACATGTCAGAACTTCATGTTCCTGGTAAATTTTCAAAAGATCAGATAAAATGCGAGGACGATATGAGTTGTAAAGATATCAAAACTGAGTTGAATGACGAATATTCAAGTGAATCCGATGTCTTGACATTCTGTGAGATGTGCAATAAATGTTTCACTTCTAAATCTGACTTCATCAATCACAAAAATGGAGGGTGTTCCAGCCAATTACTGAAGAATGATGCTGACAATTTAAATGATATACAAGGTAAGATACGAGAAGATAATATCAACTGTGCTGTTTGAAGACCACTCTGAAGTTCACTTACCTATAGTTTTATTTGCAACCCAGAGTGCTTTTTGTTTGCACACCCCCAAAAAATCATATGACGTGTCCAATAATAATAATACATTTTAATTGCAATGAATACAGCAGATGAATCAAATATATCTGAATTCGAATTCATCTGAGAAGAACCTGTGGATTTTTTCTGAATGAAGTTATTATTTGCTTCATCCACAACTACTTATTTCTTACCGATATACCTACAGGGTGATCCATATTAAATGGTATTTTTGTGCTTGACTTTTTTTTGATTTTTTTTTGTGATTTTTTTTTAATAATAAATATTTTTTATTTTGAGTTTTTTATTAAATTTTAATAATTTTTTTAATTTTAAAAAAAACATCAATTGAATATGTGTTCACTAAAATAAATATGAAACTTGCAAATGAAACTTCTTATGAATTACAACAGCTCCTTGGTGATATACTTACATTAGAAATCAAAGAAAAGTTGAAAATTTACGAAGTCACTTGTCAAGATTGCAACAAAAATACATTGGCCAGAGCCGACGAGCTATAAAAACCCGTTTCAAAGAACATTATGAGATACAGAAGGGTAGAAATTAGTGAAAGCAATCTGAGACTGATGAAATTCATGCATGATACAAGGACACTCAATGCATTTTAGAGTTTAGAAATATCAAAATGTAAATATTGTATTTACGGTTACATAGGGCCTATCACTTCCATCATGCTTTTCAGTTAATTGGTGATAAATTAAAATAATTAGTAGCGACAGACGAAGTTGTCCATTGTGGATTTTTTCTGAATGAAGTTATTATTTGCCTCATCCACAACTACTTATTTCTTATAACCGATATACCTACAGGGTTATCCATTTAAACATCAATTGAATATCTATTCACTAAAATAAATATGAAAGTTGCAAATAAAACTTCTTATAAATTAAAACAGCTCCTTGGTGATCCAAAATATACATTAGAAATCAAAGAAAAGTTGAAAATTTACGAAGTCACTTGTCAAGATTGCAACAAAAATACATCGGCCAGAGCCGACGAGCTATAAAAACCCGTTTCAAAGAACATTATGAGATACAGAAGGGTAGAAATTAGTGAAAGCAATCTGAGACTGGAAATTTATGCATGATACAAGGACACTCAATGCATTTTAGAGTTTAGAAATATCAAAATGTAAATATTGTATTTACGGTTACATAGGGCCTATCACTTCCATCATGCTTTTCAGTTAATTGGTGATAATTTAAAATAATTAGTAGCGACAGACGAAGTTGTCCATTGTGGATTTTTTCTGAATGGTTATTATTTGCTTCATCCACAACTACTTATTTCTTATAATCGATATACCTACAGGGTTATCCATTTAAACATCAATTGAATATCTGTTCACTAAAATAAATATGAAATTTGCAAATAAAACTTCTTATAATTACAACAGCTCCTTGGTGAGCCAAAATATACATTAGAAATCAAAGAAAAGTTGAAAATTTACGAAGTCACTTGTCAAGATTGCCACAAAAATACATCGGCCAGAGCCGACGAGCTATAAAAACCCGTTTCAAAGAACATTATGAGATACAGAAGGGTAGAAATTAGTGAAAGCAATCTGAGACTGGAAATTTATGCATGATACAAGGACACTCAATGCATTTTAGAGTTTAGAAATATCAAAATGTAAATATTGTATTTACGGTTACATAGGGCCTATCACTTCCATCATGCTTTTCAGTTAATTGGTGATAATTTAAAATAATTAGTAGCGACAGACGAAGTTGTCCATTGTGGATTTTTTCTGAATGGTTATTATTTGCTTCATCCACAACTACTTATTTCTTATAATCGATATACCTACAGGGTTATCCATTTAAACATCAATTGAATATCTGTTCACTAAAATAAATATGAAATTTGCAAATAAAACTTCTTATAATTACAACAGCTCCTTGGTGAGCCAAAATATACATTAGAAATCAAAGAAAAGTTGAAAATTTACGAAGTCACTTGTCAAGATTGCAACAAAAATACATCGGCCAGAGCCGACGAGCTATAAAAACCCGTTTCAAAGAACATTATGAGATACAGAAGGGTAGAAATTAGTGAAAGCAATCTGAGACTGGAAATTTATGCATGATACAAGGACACTCAATGCATTTTAGAGTTTAGAAATATCAAAATGTAAATATTGTATTTATGGTTACATAGGGCCTATCACTTCCATCATGCTTTTCAGTTAATTGGTGATAAATTGAAATAATTAGTAGCGACAGACGAAGTTGTCCATTGTGGATTTTTTCTGAATAAAGTTATTATTTGCTTCATCCACAACTAATTTCTTATAACTGATATACCTACAGGGTTATCCATTTAAACATCAATTGAATATCTGTTCACTAAAATAAATATGAAACTTGCAAATGAAACTTCTTATGAATTACAACAGCTCCTTGGTGATCCAAAATATACATTAGAAATCAAAGATTAGTTGAAAATTTACGAAGTCACTTGTCAAGATTGCAACAAAAATACATCGGCCAGAGCCGACGAGCTATAAAAACCCGTTTCAAAGAACATTATGAGATACAGAAGGGTGGAAATTAGTGAAAGCAATCTGAGACTGGAAATTTATGCATGATACAAGGACACTCAATGCATTTTAGAGTTTAGAAATATCAAAATGTAAATATTGTATTTACGGTTACATAGGGCCTATCACTTCCATCATGCTTTTCAGTTAATTGGTGATAATTTAAAATAATTAGTAGCGACAGACGAAGTTGTCCATTGTGGATTTTTTCTGAATGAAGTTATTATTTGCTTCATCCACAACTACTTATTTCTTATAATCGATATACCTACAGGGTTATCCATTTAAACATCAATTGAATATCTGTTCACTAAAATAAATATGAAATTTGCAAATGAAACTTCTTATTAATTACAACAGTTAATTGGTGATCCAAAATATACATTAGAAATCAAAGAAAAGATGAAAATTTACGAAGTCACTTGTCAAGATTGCAACAAAAATACATTAGCCAGAGCCGACGAGCTATAAAAACCCGTTTCAAAGAACATTATGAGATACAGAAGGGTAGAAATTAGTGAAAGCAATCTGAGACTGGAAATTCATGCATGATACAAGGACACTCAATGCATTTTAGAGTTTACAAATATCAAAACGTAAATATTGTATTTATGGTTACATAGGGCCTCACTTCCATCATGCTTCTCAGTTAATTGGTGATAAATTAGATTAGTAGCGACAGACGAAGTTGTCCATTTCAGACTAAGAAATACCTCTGCAGGTAATTCTTGCACTTCTTAGATTGTATATAGGTAAATAACTAACCAGAGTCTTCCGATTTAGTATCAGTTTGGAGTAAGGGTGATTGATCTCTACGCAAATTTTCAAAATGCATGATTGTTGTTCATAATCTGTTTTTTCTGTCCACAGATCCTGGTATACGGTTATTTCCGAAAATAAAAGACGAAATAGACCTGGCACAGGATCTTGTGGAAGAACAAACAGCATTTCATGAATATCCAATGCTTTCCGTGAAAGACGGTGACAGTTCTGAAAGTGCCAGTTCTTCTGTTGGCAATAGCGGATCTGTAGAATTGGAAGAAACTAACGAAGATGATAGTCTGGTCCAAATCGAAAACCCAGAGTCTTCAGCTCCCAAAGATGTCAAGTCATATAAATCCAAATTCTGCAATAAGTCATTCTCTTATTTAGGCAATTTGAGAAGGCACGAAGAAATTCATACCATGGCTCGATCGATGCCGCTCGAATGCGAAGTTCGTGCACAAGAAAAACCATTTCAGTGCGACCTCTGCTCGAAACATTACGCCAGGTTATACGACTTGAAAAAGCATAAGCAGCGCCATATCGTTAAAAAACAATTTCAATGCAGAATATGTCTCAAATATTTCTCACACTCCAGCTACTTGAAAGACCACGAGAAAATGCACGCGGATCAAAAGCCGTTTCAGTGCGGGGTGTGCCTCAAATCGTTCGTAAGAGCGTCCCAGTTGAAATATCACGAGGCCATTCACGGAGAAGAGAGTCCCACCCAATGCGAAATCTGCTTGAAGCAATTTTCTAGGATTTATTATTTGAAAGAGCACAGGAAGCTACATTCTGAAGAAAGACCTTATCAGTGCAGAACGTGTCCGATGTCTTTCGCTAGGGCTAGCTATTTGAAAGAGCATGAAAAGACCCATTCAGAAGAAAAGCCGTTTCGGTGCGAAATATGCCAAAGGACTTTCTCTCAGCCGCGGTATTTGAAATACCACGAGAACATCCACACGGATCAGTTCCAATGCAAAATCTGCTTGAAGACCTTTTCTCGATCGCCTAGTATGAGGAAGCACGAGATTCTCCATAAAACTGGAAAATTGTAAAATATACTTGAGCCTTTTAGTGATTTGTACAAATTTCGAATGAAAATTAGAATAAACAATTGTTCGTTATTATGTATTTTTTTGCAAATCCTAGATCACTCCTGCCTGTGACAAAAAATGTGAACCCGCATGAATTGTTTTTTTTGCCCCTCAGATTTGACCATCTTTTGTTTGTCATCGAATCCATTTTTTGGGGATTTTCTCTCCTGAAAATAAAAAAAAGGTTCAAATCCTTATGTAATCTCCATAAAAATGGAAAATTGTAAAATATACTTATGCCTTTTAGTGCATTGTACGAATTTAAAGTAAAAATTATTATAAACAATTGTTCATTATGATGATTTCTTTGCAAATCCTAGATCACTCCTGCCTGTGACAAAAAAATATGAACACGCACGAACTGTTTTTTTTTCATTTGCCGCTCAGGTTTGTATTTAAATCCATTTTTTGGGGATTCTCTCTCCTGAAAATAAAAAATAAGCTTTAAATTCTTATATAACCTTATAAAAATGGAAAATTGTAAAATATACTATACTAATCCCTTTCAGTGGTTTGTAAAAACTTCAAATTAAAATAAACAGTTGTTCATTATAATGTATTTTTTGTAAATCCAAGATCACTCCCGCCTGTGTCTGAAAAAATATGAACACGCATGAACTTATTTTTTTTATATGCCTCTCAGATTTGTCAATCTTTTGTTTGTCATTGAATCCATTTTTTGGGGATTCTCTATCCTGAAAATAAAAAAAAGCTTTAAATTCTCATATAACCTTATAAAAATGGAAATTGTAAAATATACTTATGCCTTTCAGTGGTTTGTACAAACTTTAAATAAAAATTAAAATAAACAGTCTGTCTGTGCCAAAAAAGGGGTGAACAGATATGAACTCAATTATTTTATTTAATTTGTAATTAAATCTATAATTCGGTTTTCTCTCTCCTGATAAAAAAAGCCTCAAATTCTTATATCACCTGATTTTAGAGCAAATTGGTATATTTGCCCCACTATCATTGTTTATAGTAGAGATATAGTTTGTCATTGACTGTGTAAGAGTGATTTGAAGCTTTTTTGTTACGCCATCTACAGAATAATGTCGATATTTCCATTTACTTGGACAATGCATAACAAAGAAAAGTAGGTGCAGAGTTCTAGTTCTGTCTATCAGTTTGACTGAATTGTTGACAGAAAGATATTTAATGAAGCTTAAGCATAGAAGTGTATATAAAGGAAATGCAAGTTTGGGCATTAAAATAATCTCCAAAACATGAATGATATACGACACTGACAAAAAATTCCTCTTCTGTTTCTGAATTGATCGCCATCTTTTGGAATAATGTATAAGTAATCCAGAAAATGTGTTATTCGCGATAGACCACGGGCATGTGACGTCACACGCATCAGCCTGCTAGACAAACAAATCATATTTCTATAAATAACAATGGTAATTTAATGAGATTATAATTTCAATTCTGAGATACAAAGTTCATGAATATACCGTTGCCCATTTCAACCTATCAGTACTTGAATCTGCTCTTCTAGTTGCTTTAATCTACAATTCACGTCTCTTAACAGCAAGAGGATTGATATTCTTTCTATCGTCGAAAATAGAAAGGAATCGATGGATTGAAACTTCACAATCACTCAAAATTGAGTTATCATCCGTGAGAAAATATTTCGAAATATGACACAAATGCACAATAAGCCTCTTTAGATCCGTTTGTTTGTACAGCAGGCTGGATTTACAACTGTCTGATTTCCTGTCGTCTGGCAGATATGCCCGCGGTCTATAGAAAATAAGATCACAGCGCTAGCGCGGAGAAATGGGGAACTGTCCGTGGTTAGATTGTCAAATCCAAACAAATGCAAATGCAAATGAACAAATCCAAAGGTTTTCATGATCAAAACATCGTAAAATTCGAAAGACTCGAGGTTGTTCTCAGATGAGACTTGGATTTATGAGTTTCTGCTATCAAGTCGGGCTTACTGAACGAATATCGCATAATTTAATGATTAATGCACACCTGAAATAATTGAAAATTAGCTAGAAAAATTTACTTCGATCAATTAAATATAAAATTTATTCAAGGTATTTAAGCAATAATAAAGTATCAGAAGTGGCAGTTTTCAGATGGTTGATGTGATTCTTCCTAATTAGAATCATGCATTACACAGTGAATTATACATTATAACCTATACCGCAGGGATTGTATTAAAGATTAACTCCTTTATATCCAAAACCAGAAAACAACAAAAAGAAAATATACGCTCAAAATAAATGAAAAGCAGCAAACCTTCCAATTATTTCACAGAAATATTTCCTCATTGAAAATTTCCGCAATCGCTAGTAAAGCTCAAACACACACAAACATCATAAAAATCCAAAATAACTGAAGAGTCAACACAACAGCCTCATATAAACACATGAAAACTACAGTATGGCGATCTAACCATTGAGTGTTCTCGCAAAAGTCGTTAGAAGGCGTACCTCTCATTTTCTATGGGGAATGGCGTCCGTAAGGAAAATAAAATGACTTGGAAAAGAAATTACTAGTGTTATCTACCTGAAGTATATATTCCTTCAACATATGGTTAACTATATTTCTATAAACAATGCTGATATGTAACTGCAATATTATAAAAAAGCAAAATTGTTCTTTTGTCAGTTAGGTATCCAATTTTTTTGATTTGGAGATTGAATTGAGGAAATCTTAAAAAATGCGTATACTTCCTCTTGGCGAGGTTTAATTTATACCATAAGCTTACTAAGAAAATGCTTATCCTTATGAATTCTCTAATAAAACCATCCAGGAATTTGAAAAGGGGTTTGTATAGAGCAAACGCAAACACCAATATTCAACAAATTTCTCAGATGAAAATGATTCTTTGTATCCTTATAGGAAAAAATCAAACGTATATGTAATAGAATCAATATAAAAAACAATATTCACAACGAAGAACACGATCAGATCACAATCGAGTTGAAACAACCTTCAAACAAACCCAATTCAAAAAATTGTGTTTATAGCTAGTATCCCTAGTGTATGTAGTAGTGTTTATACCGGTGAAACGTCAAGAACATTAAGAATAAGAACTGCAGAACATGAAAACAACTTGAGAGGACGAGAAGTGGTTAAAGCGAAAGTAATTGAACGCTCATTATCAAGAAATGGTACTCACATGGTTGAGTGGATGAATAATATCAATTCACTTATGACAGAACAGAATGGAACAAAAAAGGAAATGGAGAGATTGCTACTTTTCCATTGAGTGTGGATGACGAACCTCATGAGAAATTTTCCAAAAGGCTTGAAAAAGGAAGCAGACCACTTTCAAAACATCGCCAAGGGGAAGTATATGCATTTTGTAATATTTTTTTTATTCAATCTTTAAATTCACAAAAAAATACGATACGTAATTGACAAACTATCCAGTCAATTTTACTCTTTTATAATATTACAGTTACATATCGGGACGAATATACGAATTTGACCTAGGAAGAGATTATATAAGAATTTATAGCCCTTTAATTTTCAAGGGAAGGAAAACTTGAGAAATATATTTCATGAAATTGTTGAACATAAGGGAATTATCTATACATATCTTCAACTTAGTCGAATACTTTGAGAATTGAATAAAAATTCACATTGAAGGAAAATTTCGTAGGAAAATATGATACGAATCTTTCACTATTTGAATACTTGGAAACATCACAGAAAACGAGAAAACCCATTTCAATGAAAAATTGCCTGAAATATTTCTCTTAGTCACGTAAATTGAAAGATCATAAGAATACTCAAAAAAAACTTTCCAGGGCACACACAAATATTCCATTAGAATATTCATATAAAATGATCCAAATGCAAAATTCATTATATCCAGAAAGCAATCTAAATAAGTGGTAAATTGAGTCCGTCTATTTTGTTTGTCCTTATACCCGTTTTCTATCAAGTAACATTACATGGATATGACTATAATCTGTTACATGAATATGCGAGTTCGGATTCTCAACGAGAATATGCTCCAAGAACTCTTGTAGATTATAGTGATCAAGATCTATTAGCATATTTTGAGTTTCAGAAAAAAAAAACAGTTAAGACACGACATGTCATATTCTATACTTTGTTCGCACGAGTTCGCTAGACTGGGATGTAACCTCTATATGAGTGGAAATCTTGTTGAAAAATTCAATATACATCCGGCAGAGCCCCTTTCAAATCTCTGAAGTGGATCGTTCTAGTTTGTATACCGGGAAACAATTCACCCCCTGTATCTTTGTTGTTATTTTGTAGTTATATTTCCAATTCGGTTGTTCAATTCGATGTCATAATTGTACAATTTAACCCTAAATAAATCATATATGATTTCCATATATGATTTTTCATATTTTAAGTGGAAAGTATAGTTTTTTTTGAAATAAGGGTTGAGTATAAAATTACCCTTCGATTGATATATCACAATCATACTCTCAATTCACAATTTACTGATATATAGTTGATATTTCATAAATATAACTTTTTGTATCCCCCTCGTAACGAAACATCTTTAAATTTAAATGATAGGGAAGAATATCGACCGATGAGGGCGCTGGTGGTGGTTAAACTATATCCACCATTTTGAAATAGTTACCTTGTTTACATTTGTGAAATAACGCGCCACACTGAAATCCAGTCATCAGTTGCCCTCGCTAGACAAGATTTAGGTATTTTTTTGCCATATTTTCATTGTACGAAACTTTTCTTGTGAAGAGGTTAATATAACTGTGTTCATGATGCTTTGAATAGCCGCACAATACCATTCATTGGAGGTGAACATAGATGCATTGTGTTTTGAAATCTAATGATATTTGTTCCAGGACATTTTTTAGTTTTAGTGTAGTGTTAGTGAACCAAAGAGGCTTTTATTACATGGATGATGAAATGCGCCATAACTTCGCCTAAAAATAGACAAACAGACTCACCAGGTAACAAGAAATCATCTCTCTTGAAATGCAAGGAACACACTGAAGCCGCTCTAGAAGGTGATTTATGCAGTTTCAGTTTATTTTTTCAAGCCTTGTACCTGTCTATTTTCTATTTCAATCCACTTTCCGTAATGTTTCCCACCAAAGATGTATTTCTCTTTGGAAACGTGTGGAAAGACAACTTTGGATTTCGGTTCCTAGAGTTGCGGCAACTTGGCACCAAACACTTTATACGGCTCACTGAGCGATCTGCATCCATGATTGTTTGTTATTATTAATCGAAAAAAATTACAACTTCAGATGAGATTTCCTAAATCAACACCAAAGAACTCAATAAATTCACACACATAAAATGGAAGCCGTTTGTTTGTGAAATTCTAGCAGTGCGATATATTTCCGCCAGACGTCGCATAAAATTATGAACTTCCTAATATCGTGTAACAATGATTCATTGGAAAACTTTTCACACAATATTTTTTATGCGGATTAGATATTTTTAAAATTTAATTTTTCTTCATTTTTCAACGTCAAGTCTATCATTTCTTAAATGCTGACTAGGGAATTTTTAAACTTGATGAGAAACTCCAATACATATTGCAATACAAAACATTGGAGTTCATAACCAATTTTAAAAATTCCCATGTTAGCATTCAAAAAAATGACCGACTTGACGCTAATCTGCATAAAAAATGTTTAGCCATAAATTGTTACTCAGATGATGTTGTTCAATATTCCAGAGCCTACTTTCATGAAAATGTTCCGTTACGAGGGGGATACAAAAAGTAATTTTTTATAAAATCTCAATTATACCACCAGATTGGGAATTGGAAGTATGATTATGATATATTATTGGAAAGGTAATTCTATACCAAATAATAATTTCCGAAAAAAATTATAGATTCTTTTTGAAATATGCAAATTGAATGAGCTTCCGATAAAACCATATATGGTTTGATACTTGCTAAATTGTACACTCATGGCTCTGAATCAAATATGAAATATCCACACAAAACAACAATGTAGATACAGGGGGGTAAATTGTTTCCGGGTTACCCGGTATATACTTTGGAAAACGAGCATATTGAAAGTAACATCTTTCTCAAATTTATTGTTTGAGAAATAATCCCCAATACAAGATCTTCCCTCATTATTATCTGAACAAACTCTCAATGAATAACAGAATAGACAATTTTTCTCACACTTCGTTTTTGTTTTTTCGCAGATCCTGCATCCCTGTCTCTTCCCGAAACAAAAGCTGGAGCAGAAACCATCCACGAAAAAACGAAATTAATCGATTCGAAAAACCATAATGACTCCCCTAAAAAAGGAACATTCAGTTGTAAAATATGCTCCAAATCTTTCCGTCATTCAAGAAGTTTGAAAACCCACGAGAAAATCCATACCGGAGATGAACCGTTCCAGTGCACAGTCTGCTTCAAATCTTTCAATCACAGGACTACCCTGAGGAATCACGAAAACATTCACTCCCAAAAAAAATTCCAATGCGAAATCTGTTCGAAATATTTCGCCCAACTACGTATTTTGAAAGAACACGAAAGGATACATTCACGAGAAAACCAATTCCAGTGCGAAATGTGTTTGAGATACTTCCCTCGTTTGCGAAGTTTGAAGGAGCACGAGAAAAACCACACTGGAGAAAAGCCTTTTCAGTGCGAAATCTGCTCGAAATATTTCATAAGAGCGTATGATTTGAAAAGCCACGAGAAAGGTCACAAGGAAAAACAGGTTTTCCGGTGCGAAATATGCTCGAAAGAATTTTCTTGGTTACGTAATTTGAAAGACCATGAGAGGATCCATTCAGGAGAAAAACCATATCAGTGTGGAACGTGTTCGAAACAGTTTTTGCGACTGAGTAGTTTGAAAAACCATTACAAAATCCACTCTGGGGAGAAACCGTTTCAATGCGAGATATGCATGAAGTCTTTCACACAGTCAAGTAATTTGAGAAAACATCAGAAAGTTCATATACAAAATAATTCCCAATAGTAAAACTGCTCAGAAAAGAAAATCATTGTTGGTTTTCAGGAAATTCTGAAGAAATTGTGAAGGCTCAAGTCACTTGTAAGGGTTCAATATTCCCATACAATATAGTAATTTTGACATAATATGAAGTGTAACTTTTCAAAATTGTCAAAAACCTTATTTCAAATAATCAAATATATAATGGATTACTTTATATCACTCAAAAAAAATCAGTTATTTTTGTATTAGGTGCGTGAAATGGGTGTTATTTTAATGGAAAATGAATTTTCAGGAAACGAAATATACAATTTTTTTCCATACTTCGTTTTTTTTCGCAGATCCTGGTTCTCTACTTCTTTACAAAAACAAAGCTAGAGTAGAAACCATCAACGAAGAAGCAAAATTATTCAATTCTCGAAATAAATTCGGAGATATTCATGATATAAGACAAGGCCTCTCGTGAAAGTGCAGTCTGTTTTAGTTCTTTCAATCTCAGGAGTACCTTGAGAAATAGTAAAAAGTGTTTGCAAAAAAATTCTAAACGAAATCTTCGAGATCTTCTTGAAAAATTTTTACCCAATAACGTAGTTTGAAACAGGAAAGAGAGAGTTCCTTCACAAGTAAATGACTTTCAGTGTGGTGGTCAAAAATTGTATCCTTATTCAATTCTGAGTAATAAATATATTTCATTTATTATTTACTCACTTTTCTCCGTAGTTTTTACCAGAATATGACAAAATAAGAATAATATTCGAACCTATACAATAAGTGTAGAAGGGTATTTGATTGTGGTAGGTTGATAACTCAAAAAATTACAAAGAATATTTCCATCGTATGTTGAAAATCCCATATGAAGCGGGATATTTTCGATCAATTACAGCGATAAATTCCCGGC
The DNA here is from genome assembly GCA_032362365.1 of Zygogramma bicolorata. Taxonomy (NCBI): domain Eukaryota; kingdom Metazoa; phylum Arthropoda; class Insecta; order Coleoptera; family Chrysomelidae; genus Zygogramma; species Zygogramma bicolorata. Next base: position 637,593 of record JAVJAQ010003151.1, on the reverse strand, counting down.
GGGACATTTTCGGGCTGGTAAATACCAGGTAGGTATCGAAAAATACCCGCTCGGTCCGTGTATCTATATAGTAACGATTGTTAAAATAATGTACATTTGTCATCTTGACAGGCATAAATACTGAATTTCAAACGTCGTTGTTTTAACTCCGGAAATATTCTACCGAATTACACTCGTGCATCAAAATAAACCTGATAATTTTCCATTCAAGCTTGTTGTCAGTAAAAAAACTGCATTCGGTTATTTTCATATTTTGCTAAAAGAGCCCTCCTCCTTCGGAGTCGGGCTCTTTCGACAAAATATGAAAACAAACTCATGCAGTTTTTAGACATGTTTTCATGGAAAATTATCGGTAATTTTGAAACACTTGTGTAATTACTCCCGAAAAAGTACCTATAAGTGGTAAATGAAGATTGGTATGATTGTTATTATTTTTATTATTTGACAATTATTCTTGTATTTTTTTACAGATCTGCATCTGCCCGAAACAATAACTAGAGTGGAAACCATGCAGGAAGAAACACAACAGAGACAATCAGAAGATACTCATAATGTGAAACAATATGGGACGACTCTCGAAAAAATAGTTGATTGTAACATTCACTCCAAATCTTCCACTCCAACATGTTATTCGAGATCCGACCCGAACATCCATACTGATGATGAAAGTAGAACGTGTCTGAAACCTTCCCCCGAATCAACGAAAAATTCTTCGGAGAAGAAACGATTCTTCTGCGAGATATGTTCTAAACGTTTCACCCAATTCCGCAGTTTGAAACAACATGCAAAGGTGCACACTGCGCCACAATTATTCCGATGCGAGATATGTTCTAAGTATTTCTCCCAATCACGCAGTTTGAATGTACATGCAAAGAAGCACACTTCCCGGAAATCATTCCAATGCGAAGTTTGCTTGAAGATTTACTATCGATTACCTAGTCTGCAGGAACATTACAAAATTCACTCTGGAGAAAAACTTTTTCAATGCGAGATTTGCCTGAAGTCTTTCATTCATTCAAGTTATTTGAAAGAGCACGAACATACCCATAGCAAGCAATTTCAGTGCAAAATCTGTTTCAAAAATTTTTCACGGTTGAATCGTTTGAAAAACCACGAGAAAATTCATTCAGATGTTTCATTTGTAAATGAAGTTAAAGAGGGTTGAAGTAATTATTATAGTTTTGTTTTCTTCAAATAAAAATTTTTCGGCAAAGGTTGACATTTCTCTCTTGATCTTGATAAATTTCTTACCTCTGTCTATGGCCCCGATAAGGAATTTTTCTTTTTCGCAAGATGCCTATATTCCTGGTGCGACCTCCGTTTCGATATTGTTTCGTCAAAAACTCGAGACACGTTCGATCATATCGACGGAATTTACTACGATATCCAGTAGATGGTGCAAGAATCGAATTGGGTCATCTTTTGACATTTGCATTCCAGTATATTCGAATTTTGCTCGAAGATTTCCATAATTTTGCTGTTCCTTTCAACCAGCTATTTGTCGTTTCCAGTTCAGTTCTCTACCGTAATTTTCTTAGTTATTTGTCGTTTATCTGCCGTTACTTGAGTGTTGTTTTAAATAGTGTTTCATAATGGATATCAAACGCTGTTGTATTATTTGTGGACGAAATAATCAATCATCTATTCATCTATGTATAATTGGTTAGTACAAAACATTCAATACACGCATGTATCCAACTTCAACTGGTCAACATTAAGCGAGATTATTCTGACGCTGATAAAAATAAAGTTCATCTTGCTCAGTTTTTACTTTGGTAGAAGTTATATTTGTGTTACTTGTTGATTGCTTTTCAGAATTTCCCAGTTTAAATTCGAAATCATAGAATAAAAGTTCTTTCGGGAGAGTGTTTTCAAATGGTACGACAATTCAATGAATCCAGTTTTGTTCATACAATTCAACGGAAAAGTACAATTATTAAAAACAATTCTTATATTTATACTCTTTTGACAACGCAAGTGAAAAATTGACAAAGACGCCGTCAAAGATTTGTTTACAATTCTGGTTGCCATGGTTTCAAGAGTTAGGTTCCGTTTTGTCGCTGAAAAACTTAGGGCAAAGTTTTTTCGCTGTCATAATGGCAAAATCACGGCGGCTTATGGGATATTTTATACATGAGTTGAATTGTCGGTTATAATTGCACGAGTGCATGAAAATTACCGATAATTTTGCAAGAAAGCGTGATATCTAAAAATTGCAAGAGTTTTTTTTATATTTTGGCGAAAGTGCCCGAGTCCGAAGGACGAGGGATCTTTTACAAAATATTAAAATAACCGAATGCAATTTGTATAAGATATCACGCTTGAATGCAAAATTATCTGGTCATTTTTATGCACGAATGTAAAACATTGGAATATTTCACGAATAAAGAAATTCTCAAGGAAATGTTATTTTTTGTTCATTTATACTTTCCTCTATAGATTATATGGAGTACTCACCTAAACGCGAAATGTTTTTCTATTTTTGAAGTCAATCTGACATTTATTTGTGTTGTGTACTGACGTCTAGCGATACGGTTTCAAATGTGTTGTTATGGTGAACTTGATACAATGCAATTACCGCTGTAAGTTTTCGATAATTGCATTGCTCTCATGGGACATTTTATATATGAGGGAAATATTCTATGTAATCCAACTCCACTACTTCTCACATCGTACGTTACCGACATTACGAAGAATATCATCAAATTATCCGAAAACTTTCAGCACCGAATAGTGAGAATTACTATGAATTTTATATATGAGGGAAATATTTTATGTAATCCAACTCCATTACTTCTCACGTCGATACCGATATTACGAAGAATCTCATCAAATTATCCGAAAACTTTCAGCACCGAATAGTAAGGATTACTATGAATTTTGATATTAAATTCCCATAACATATATCGAGAATATGAAGCACATGCATCTATCTGTAATATATGCATTAGGATGCATATCTGTTTACGTCTAAACAGAAACAAACATCAAAAAATAGCGAATTCTTAGGTAGGAACACGTGCAATTTTTGACAGATCTCCTGTATCTTTTTTCTTCATTATGTAGATTGTTGAAGAAATAAAGTAACAAACTAACTGTGCACAAGTTCTTCTAGAGAATTCCCTAATAGAAATTTCGTCAGACTTCATAATGTCATGTGTCTAGAGTTGCCGCTTGACGCCATCTGTAAAGAAATTTCAAGAATGTGAATTTATCTGGATGTCACTATCAAGTGAGCCGTAGGTCTAGCGTTTTTGACGAAAACATTACTAATATGTGACACAAGATGAATAAAAACCCTGGTGTGTTGACTTATACCTAATAGATTGTGAGCAAATTTTGTCGACTTTTCATCAATTTAACCAAAGAGATGCCTTCGAGAGTTTGCCAGCAGAGGCGCACCTTACGTGATTTTAATTTAATCTGTGATGCCATGATATCCATCTGCTCGACGGCCGTTCGATTATTTATAGATTTATAGGTTATGTTTATTTCATGGTCTCATGTTTTGCATGCAATTTCTTGCTTTCCCGCGAAATGATAGAAATTATGTAGTCATCACATTTTGACTGATTATTAGGTATTCCTTTTGCTTTCAATTTGATGAAAAATAAATCAAAAACTCAGTGATTGTGATGTGACTTTAAATCTTCCGAAACAATAGTTCTGAGTGAAACGAGAAAGTATTGATATCTTATCTTTCTACTTTCAGAGGAACCGAAGAAAGGTAAGTACTTTTTTCTTCATAGTGTTGAAAAAAATACAATTTTAATGCGATTACGAGCCGATGATATGAGGGATAAGTAATACCTACACGGTACACGATCGTTTTATTTTGAGCTTTGTAAATCGGTTCATAATAAATCTAACTATCACTATAAAATCAACAAATACATGAACAGCAACGATAAACACTTAAAAAGAATATAAACAAGAAAAACGTGAAAAGAAACAAGAACTAGGTACAAGATTTCGAATATTAAAGGAACTTTCAAATGCATTCAAATTAAAATCGAACTGTCGAACATTTCAATAAAATTAATAGCATTTATTAGACGAACTTGACCTTACGTATTTTGAATACTGATAATTCTATCTGTGAACGAAAGATCCCTCAACAGTTTATCCAATGAGACCGCCGGTATCGAAAATCACTCGTAAGCTGCCGCCTCAATGAAAATGTACCCTTAGAAAATCGCATTTGTATCACCACCTCAACACCACCTACCGTCAAAAAATGTAAGTTTACTCTTCGATTTCTCAGGTCGAGAGGAATTGGTTAAACAAAAGCATATTGGTCAACGCACCAGGGTTTTTATTCATCTTGATGTGACATTATTTTCAATGCCTACTGGAAAAAAATTGACGGAAATCATAACTTTGCCAAAATGTATTTTTGTTTTTTTTTCTAACCGGAGAAATGGTATGTAAAGTATCATTACCATCTTGAAACCGATTTCATTACAAATGAAAGACATTCAAAAAGTTGGTGATGAAACTTTTCAATCGGCAACTTAAATATTTCAACTGTGGTTCTGAATGTAAATAAAAGAATGCTTTTCGCAGCAGACAGCAACAAAAGAAATAACATTTCTTTACATTTCATTTATGTTTTACATTTAAAATTTTTCCTTTCATTTTTCACATCTCCACTCGACAATGATTTTTCTTCCCTTGAAATTTTACATTTGAACTTGAACGCACTCTCCAAACTATCCTCAATAACAACATGTTCGGACCGGTTATAAACTGTGGGTGAATACTGACGAGCAAACTATGATCAGTCGGCAGATTTTCCAGTACTGAGGGCAACAGTACCGAAACTTTGGCCCTTTTTTATTGGGAGTAAAACTAAACTACCATAGTTCTGCTTTAGAGGGGGTGAACTGTCACCAGTAACTGGCAAGTTAACATTTTGGTCGCTTTCAACGAGCAGTTTCGTTTCATTGCATAACTTTTGCAATTTCGATTGCAACGTCATTAGGTCCTCATCTTCTGATAAACTCGCAACCGTCTGTAAATCTTGAATTTTATTATTTAATATTATTATTATTTTAATTTTATTATTTGATATTATTAATATTCAATTTTATTATTTAATAATATTTATATAATTTATTTTATCAAATTCATTAAGACTTTTTTATTGCTCCCTTCGTGGATTTGTTCTTGATTCTCGATTGTTTCATCGCTATATACATATTCTTCTTCAACTTCAGTTGCATCTTCACTTATTTCGTTTTGGGGCAGCCAGTCATGTATAATCTCCTCAGTATTCTCTATTTCCTCTTGTATATCATCCTCCGTTTCATCTGATGTAACAATGCAAGGACTAAAGATAACATCGCTGTGGTCCATTTCTTCGACAGTTTCTTCCATGATTTGCTGGTCATTTTCACTCCGGCTTTGCTCTTTCCTAACCCAATGAACAGCGTGAGCTATCGTGTAGTTTGACGGATAAAAACGTCCGTTGAGTTTACTGATACCGGAGCCTATTTCGTTTTCAACGAATTCTTTCAAAAGTTCAGAAATAACTTTCACGTCTCGTTCACCGTTTCTGACTAAGTCTGTAATTTTCTGTAGTACACGCTCGTCTAACGGTTGTCTTATATTGGTGGATTTATAAATTATATGGTTCTTGTGTTCGTCGATCTTCGGGATCTCGAACAAATAAACGTCTTCTCCCTTGATTTCTTCGCCAGCGAGTATCTTGGTTCGTACTTGGGCCGCTTGCTTTGTTCTCCCGCGCTTAGTAAGAGCGGGAACCTAGGGGATCAAAAACAAATGAAATCAAAACGTATCGAAAGAGTTTTGAGGAGTTGAACCATTAGTATTATTTGACTACTGTTTGAACGTCATTATTTTGTGGTGGATCAATATTTGTTATTTTTAGGGGTTTGTAACCTACCAAAATCTGAAAAAATAAGAATTAATATTGGCATCTATACAAGTGTACAAGGGCAGATTTTCAATCTACCCCGAAAAGTTGCTGCGTCTATTGAAAAACAGTTCTTTCTGGATAGAACAAGTCTATTTAGTCAGCAAATTCTCGTATAATCAAATTTCGCCAATCAAAAAAATATTAAGAACTAATATATATATGAAAATATTTATCGAAACGTTAACGATTTCCTGCCATTGCTCTCTTCTGCCATAATAATAATAACACAGTAGAATGGAACGACACAAAATTATGACGAAAGAGAGCAATGGCAGGAAACGAAGATTAAGTGAATCTGCTTTCATCATGCTGTCTGGTGAAGAATGCATATCTATGAGTTAGCTTGATATGAATCGCGGATGGCTGCCCCTCCTGAAGGACAAAACGTTATGTCAAATTTGAAATATTTGACAAATGTCAATTACGAAGATTGCCTACAAGAGATATTTGCATTTGAACAGGAATTTGCGTATATATATATATATATATATATATATATATATATATATATATATATATATATATATATATATATATATACGCAAATTCCTGTTCAAATATATCCTGTATATATATATATATATACATATATATATATATATATATATATATATATATATACGCAAATTCCTGTTCAAATCCAATATCAATTCTTATTTTTTCAGATTGTGGTAGGTTACAAACTCAGAGAACTACAGAACAAGTATGAATTGATATATTTATGTATTAGTACCCATTTTGCTTATTCAATGTACGCCTCAAATCCAACTTTCAAAAACGCGCGCATTTTGAAGTGACCATGGCAAATTTAACAAGATGAGAAACGGAAGTATCAGACAAGATGTCTACAAACCGTCGTGTTGCATCTGCGATGTTCTTTAGAAATGTACTGCGACATTTCACGATTAATTTCCTGTTGTCAATTTCATCTATAGATGACGCTAATTAATTGTTAGACAATAGAAACAGCGTCTTTCCTGACGTTTCAAGTGTTAGGAAATTGGAAGTGCATAAATCAATCAACAAACTCTACTTTTGATTCTAGTAGTAAACCAAATAAGCAGAATCTACTATCATATATATTAAAAACGAAATCAAACCAAAGAGTACTCCAACTAACAAGAGAGGAATGCTTTGTCGGAACCTTTGATGTTGGTTGTACAAGATAATGAGAGGAAGTACGTCAAAGCATTGACAGATATACTAATTGATACCCGGAGAGAAATAACAAATTTGTATAAAACTGCACTACGTAAGAAAAATATCATTGTTGATTAACATCCGTTTTCGTTATGAAAGTAAATATATTTTTGATGGGCTGAAATGTTGACAAAATTTTACTATTGAATTTTGTAAGTTTGATTTTAATTCGAATTCACTTAATCTTCCATCAGAAAACTTTCACTTCGATAGGAAATCTTGTTTTTTTTTATTTATAGGATTCAAGTCTCTGAATTATAACACGAAGTAAATGGATTCAGACGCAAATATTCATTTGAAGTTTTGAATTTATTTTTTTGATCAGTTTTCCTGAAACCTCATCAGAAGTGCTATGAATTTGATTGAAATGACTACAATTAATAATTGATAAACAAAATATCGAAAATGAAATCTATATATCATGATCCCATACACAAAGCGACCTGGTAGTGCTGTGGGGTTTTCCGAGTTTACAGTTGAAATAGCGAATGCTCTACCGTAAAAACCAGGTTGACTATATAATTTTGGCACGTACCTTTTGAATATACAATTTTTATTTGAAGAATTTTGGCTCAGATAATTCCTGGTAGTATAATCAATTCACGGTAAATGCCAGGAATGAATAAAGAATCTGCAATACATTATTGAGACAGGAAGTATAGATTGACACTAACAGAAATACTACTTGTCTTGCGCATGCGCACTGAAAATTTATATCCCGAAAAATGCTCTTTTTCGTCTCTTGTTAGTTGGGGTACTGTTTGTTTCAGGCATCTTACAATAATATATTGACATAGCAAATTTCTTTTTTATTCTTCTCATTTCCTTGACAGCGAAAGGTATACCTGCTTTTCAAACAATGAAATTTTACAAGTCGATTACTATACAATCTTACCTGTACTTCCCTGATCCGGAAAAGCCTTCTTACAGTAAAATTCACAGGACAGTTGAGTTTCTTTGTAGGTTTATTCACGTTGTACAGTCTGATGGGAGAATTATTAGCTGCAGCCTACAATTTAAATAAGATGAAGTCATTTTGTTGCCTGATTAAACATATTCCTGTACTTTGGTTGATTTTGAATTACCTTCATTTCCCTCTGTTTGATATACTTCTGCTTCTGATAAAGGTTGTTTTCTTTGCCATGCTGGCATGCAAGCTGCATACTTCCAGCCGCTATGTATGGTCCCTCATCATCCCACAAGATGCGTTGACCATCTTTGGGAACAACTAGAAATGAACAGAATTCTAGACTAAGATATTTATTTTTTTCCGAATCAAAAACATCTTTGGGAACAAGGCTATGAGCATTTTTTTAATTTTTTTTTGTGGAATTTACCTAATTCGGTCTCCTCTGCAAAAAAATCCAAATGAAATATTCGGCGGTCTCGTATATTTGCCGGGAACACACAAACGCATCGATCAAACACCATCACCTCGCACTCGTATCAATATTTTTGAGATATTATTTGAAAAAAAACTTTCTTCAAAAGTCGACATTAATACATTCAGTTCTCAACAATAACAATGAGAGCGGCAACACTGCAAAAACACACCACTTTCGACTGTCCTTGCACTATGACATCACAACAAATTGGTTATGGTTTGAAAATAAATGCATTTTTTGAAAAAATAATGGTTTTTTCTGCTCAAAATTGCGAAAACGAGTGAATAAAAGAGTGAGTGGTGTTTGATCAGAAGAACGACGAATTTTGTGTGTTCAAACAACAGATATTTGATGTGAAAAATTGTGAAGTTTCACAACACAATGGACCTGTATCTCCAAAAATATACGAGATCGCCGAAAATTTTATTTGGATTTTTTGTAGCGACCGAATTACGTAAGTTCCACAAAAAAAATCAAAAAAAAGGTGCTCATAGCGACCGAATAATTACCACAACTAGAAATGAAGAGAATTTGAAAACTCTCAACAATAAGTTTTTTACACGTAGTTAGCTTCAGCCTTTCTCGAGGTATGATACCAGTGGACAAAAATGTTCAACCATGGGAAAACAAACGACTTTCGTGAGTCCAATGAGCCCGAAACACGTGTGAACGTCCCAACAATTGAAAATCAAACCTGGAACTACATCACCGCCAAAAGCACATGCAGAGATTTATTTTGTAAACTGACACCAGTTGTATATTCGGAATTCAACGCCGTTTGTGGTATTAGTCAGGGAAGTAGTTTTTTTAGTGCACCTACCGTGTGTGTATAGTAGTGGCCTGAACAAATTCTGTTCTTAAAAAATATAATAATAGTATATTATGCAACGATCGTGTAATGATGGTTATTAATACATGAGCATAAACCGGGATACGAAACGAGCCGAAGGTGAGTTTCGTATGGTTTATGCGAGTGTATTAATAACCATTACATGAGAGTTGCATACGCTATTTTATCTACACTCAATGAATAATGAAGAACTAAAAACATAATATTATTAGGTATTTATATTGAACACAATAATGGTGGTAATCAATCGTATTTCTTTGAGAAATTCTACAAAATTATAATTAATGGTATAACCATGGAAAATACAAGAATGAGAAATGAAAAGAAGAAAAAAATGAAAAAAAATTCTGCCGAGGTCAGGAATTGAACCTGGACGTAATTTTCCAGTGCCGGCGCCTTTGACCACTCGAACATGAGAGGCCATATAGCTTGCTTGAAAATAAAAACATATGAGTTCCATTTGTCAAATGAAAAATATAATCCTTTCGATTGAATTTTTTTCTTGTCTAAGACATCTGTGGAGGGTCGCTGATAATTCTTTTATATCACTGCTATAAGACATTTTCATACGATTATCGAAAATTGACTAAATTCTTCCAAAATTCAATACCTACTGATTTTGACTTGACAAACGTCAAAATGCAGAGCTTGCACATCATGCTTGATTGAAAAATAATGGGTTTCTATTGGTTGAAAATCTGTATCGTAATGAAAATCTGTATCGTAATGGATTTCATTATAAAACGGGTTGTGGGCATATAAGTGTATTATTAGAGTACGGGTGTAGATAAAATATCCTATGCTTCTATAAAAAAGTTCCAGTTGTTGAAACTGAAGTTAACTGTGGTATCAAGTGAACAGAGAACAGTTGTCAAGCAACGCTTAGAATCTGAACCGAGTTCACTCGAACCATAGTTTACTCAAATATTACATTTAGGTGTGATTATTAACATTTCTTTCTGTGAAACAACTTCAGTAACGGGTTTTCTCTCTTTGAACATTGACGTTACGACCTCTAGGGCCAGTTGTAGAAACTTAATTTGACTGCGGGTAATAAACCAAGTACCAAGTTCACTTGTCATGAAACGATCGATGTTGAATGTAGCTCTCTGCTCCTAAATTAACAATCATAACATAACCTCATTTATTTCAAGGTCAGGTTTATTTTGGTTCAAACGTCAAACTCGGAAATGTTTTCGCTTTCTAACAATTATAACCTACAGATACGATAATTATGACTCACATGTGTCCTTCAAATTGCCAGTGGTCTTTATAATAATATACTTTGTATTGGTCTTCACTTGATTGGTTTGCAGAATGGTATTGAATTCTTCAAATGTATTTGTGCACATCATCCTTCTTAAGCACATCCTTATATAATGGCATTTGCAAAGATTACGCTTGCCAGAATAGCAACCACAGTATTCATGGAAATATCGTGTGTCACACCAAATTGGTTGAAGAAAAATACATGGTTTTCTGTTTTCTCACAACTTGTCCACGCTCTTTAATTTTTTTTTCAAGAAAGTCAGAATGGGGTAGTTTTCGTGTGGCGTTGCCACATTTTTCGAATATGCTATTGAGAAGTTCATCTCCATATTTCCAGATACGCCTCTATCGGAAAATATTTGAACTATTTCATCAGGTAAAACAAAAACAAACTTCTGAATGTGAAATTATTGTACACTTCTCTAACACATTCACACACTGATTAGTCTACACATTTGTTTTACACAGAACTTTGCCAAAATTCGAAAAACACAAAGAACAATACAAAATACCACGTGAAAAATAGTAAACATATGTTTTGGACAGATTACGATCAGCTGATTACGGTTTGTTGCCGACATTTTTGAACAGACATCAGCGCCCTCATCGGTAGAAATTCTTTCCAATAGTTTTATGCATCAGCCCTTTTTTCGTAGATATTTTTCATGGATGATGTTTTTATATATTTCCTGTTCTGAGCATGTAAGCCACTCTCAACTATAATAAATAATCCACTCCGATCATATGGCCACTCAAAAATTTGGTAAATATCACAAAATGAGATGATTGTAATTTTGAGGTTATGCATCAAACGTCAGAATTTGCACCACATATATAATGGAAAATTCTCGCCTAATATTCTCATTTGAGTTCTTGCTGTTTCAGCTGTTTGGTCAATCTTGGTTGAAGCCAATATAGGTATAATTGCAACTAAGATATATAGCAATAAGTATTGGGCAATACACATTAGTTAATACATTCCCATAGACCAGAGTAGCATTTGAAAGTAGGTACATTCATCGATCCAGTGAAGAAGCTTTTGAATCCATTGTAGTCACACTAAGCTAGAAATTTCAATAATGGAACTAAACCAAATTGAAAATAATGAAACTCATTTCTTTTCAAGGATCCCACAATTCGCTTATCGAGTTCTCAAGAAGGAAAATTCAAAATGGAACATACACATTCATTACCTGAAAAGTGTTCAACAGAAAAGGCTGAATATAAATTGAATCATTTTAAGGATGATATCAACCCGAATAATGATTCTGAAAAGTGTAAATATAGTATAAACAGTGAGATGGAAATTAAAGATTATGAGGAGAGATTATCAGTAAGTGTGACTGCAAGTGAAACAGAGGTGGAGGAAGACATTGATATAATTTTGAACGATATCGAAATTGAGTTGATTGAAGAAAAATCAAATGGATCCAATCCCTCAACATTCTGTGAAGTGTACACCAAAAGTCGTAACAGTACAAAAAACCATGAAAATGTTAGTGAAGAAGAAAAACCATTCAAATGCACAATATGCCCAAAATCTTTCGTTCATGAGATTCAGGTGAAATACCATGAGAGGATTCATAAGAAAAAAATTAGTAAGAAAAAAGCTAAAGAAATTAGTGAGAAAAAAGCCAAAGAAATAAGTAAAAAAATGGAAGGATCCAAGTGTGACAGCAAGGGGTCAAAGAATGATTCCCCAAAAACTGACGACATACATGGTAAGATCAAAAAGCATTTTCTTCATCTAACACTTATTTGGGTTCTTTGATTATTTCTGATGAGCATGATTGTTATTGATGATTTGTTTTTTTGCAGATCCTACAATAGGGCTGTCTTCCGAAACACTAAATGACAAGAGTACTCATAGCAGTACTGGATTGGATAGTTCAAAAAACCATGAAAATGTTAGTGAAGAAGAAAAACCATACAAATGTAAAATATGTCCAAAATCTTTTATTTGTGTGATTCAGTTGAAATACCATGAAAGAATTCATAAAAAAGGCTTAGATAAATTAGAGACAAACGTTAAGGAATTTGTAAGAAAATTGGTATGAGAAATAAACGAATATTTCGGTGCAGAATTTGTTGAAAAGATCTTTACCCAAACAAGGGCTGGGAATTTAAGATATGTCTGAAACATTTTACTTGGTCTAGAACGAAATACCATAAAAAGGAGCTGAGGAGGTTCAAACCAATCAATGTCAACACAGATAAAGGTATTGGTGAGTTTCTTCGTCCATCTTTCTGTTAAAGGAACTCATCCTTTAGCCGATATGGTGATAAAACCATTAACACTTCTCATTAAAAGTATTTTTCACACTGGAATATGTCCAAAACTTTTTGAAATTGGTATAATCAAACCTATTTTCAAAGGCGGAGATGAAAGTGATATAAAAAATTACCGACCAATCACACTAATATCTACTCTGGCAAAAATTTTGGAAAAATTTTCAAAATCTAGAATTGATGACTATCTAACACAACAGAAAATTTTATCTCCCAACCAATTTGGATTCAGGAAAAATGCTATTACTTATTTGACAAGTAATATTTATGATTCACTCGATGAAAGATTGCCAGCTATCTGTGTTTTTCTTGACCTAGCGAAGGCATTTGATACAGTCAGTCATGAATTACTTTTGGAAAAATTGCAGAATATTGGTTTTCGCGGAATAACCTAAGATTTATTTGCAAATTACCTAAACGAAAAAATACAACAAGTTAATATTGATGACACATTTTGTGATCCAAAAATCTAAACGATATTTTTTCACTCAAATCCAAAGGAAAAATTCATGCGTTCGCGGATGACACTGTTATATTTTACACTGCTAAAAGTTGGACAGAGTTAAAAAAAATAGTACAAGAAGATTTTAAAATTGTTAAAAAATGGTTAGATAACAATTTATTAACAATAAATTTCGATAAAACGAAATATCTTCCCTTTTCTTACGAAAATTCACTACCAAATTGGGGCCCTATTAAAATTATTAATACTGTACAAATCATGGATAGTGACTGTATCAACTACCTTGGCATAATGATAGATAGACATCTGAAATGGGATCAGCAAATATATTTTATAGTAAAAAAACTTCGAAATCTTCTTCCCAAATTTCGACAATTGAAAGGATTTTTACAATACCACAACTTGAAATTCTATATTTTGCCTTAATACAATCCCAAATAATTTATGGAATATTAGGCTGGGGCGGGGTGTCTAAAATATATAAACGAACTGGAAATAATACAAAAAAGATTTCTGAAAATAATTTACAATAAGGACTGGAAATATTCAACTGAATTATTATTCAAAGAAAGTGAAAAAATGGATATAAATCAATTAAATATATATAGAATGATGATTTACATTCATAAAAATAAAAAAAAAATTATAATGGACATAAATATGAAACTCGAAATGAAACTGTAATTAGGTACATCTAAAAAGAAAATTGCACAAAAAAATTACAAGTTTATGATACCATATCTTTATGACAAAATACCACATGAAATCAAAAAAATTAAATCATTATCAGCATTTGAACAAAAAAGTAAAATATGGATCATCAAGACCTCTCGAATTTATTTTGACATTTTTGAATAGTTTATGAAATTGGTTTCTTTAAATTGATGATTATCTAGGTATGTAACTTCAAATGAATTGATTGTAAATTGTTATTACCTTCGTTAACCTCACAACAAGTTCTCTTCGTCAGGTTTGTTTTTCAGTTCATTCATAAAAATGTATATTCATAAAATTTTCGAATTGTAATTATTATCTATTCATGAATAAACTTATATTATTATTATTAATTATCTTGGCAAAGAATTTAGTCCCGTATCCGGTGACAGAGTGACGAGAGGGTAGAAAACATGTATAAGCAAATAATGATGTGCAACTATCTTTCTAATTTTCTTATCAATTTTGACACAAACCGTATAGTAGGTATATCAAAATAGATTGTAAATCTTGCTCACCTTTAATATTTTATATACTAAACTTATCACTTACCAAATACCAAACGTCAAAATATGCATTTGATGTATGGTCACACCTGGACAGGTCAAATTTGCGCAAGAACGAAAACAAATTCAAAGTCAAACTACATTTATTGTACACTTTTTATACAATTTTCGGACATAAATAACTAGGGGAAATCATGAGGTACTAGGATATGTATAAAATTGTACTCACAAACTTATTCAATAATACTGTGAAACATTCTAAAAGGGCTGAAATTGATTTTCTCTCAAAATTATGCTGTTCATGAAATTGAGTAGTCTATTGTGAAATCATTAGAAGATATGGTTGAAGATGCATTCAGTATATAAATATTTGGTTCTCGGTCGTTGAATTAACTATAAACAATCAAAACTTTGGAATTGATAACATTTGATTTGGCGTCGAGCCCACATACTACCTACGAGATTCAGGTGATTTTAATCTACATTTATATCAACAAGGTTCAACAATGTTTACAGTTTTTCTTACAGAACATGTCCCTTTCAGGAACTGGCGTCCTGTTAAAACACTATATGACAAAATATGCGTTTCAAAAAGTTCCTACGGTTTAGTCATATGTATACACTTTCACATAAAAAATCGTGGCAAAGAAACAAAGTGCTAGTGAATCGTTTTTGAGGCGATATATTGGCATATCAAGAAGCTTCAATGTGATTGTGATACCACTGGAAAAACGATTCACATTACATTGGCTTGGAATATTCCTTCAAAATATAAAAACTAGTCACTAATATTACTTATTATCATCATCATAATATACACATACAAACACAGCAAGTTGTAAACAGCTTTGGAAGACATTAATTGAATACTTCACCACAGACTGGTATGGAAGACTTTGTTTCATAACAGTTATTTTAATTAACATATAAATGAGACAATTTATTTTTTACCTGAAAAATGGAGCGCTCATATGTTCGCTCTCAAGTTTCACATATATTAACATTTTTTTACATCCATATAAAGAGGCTATGGTAGAAACGTATACCTTTTGGTGTGCATAGTGCACCATATGTTTCATCGGAGCAAAGAGTATCCTTTGAATTACAAGTATAAATAAAACCTTCAGTATAAAAATGAAACGATATTCAACAGATTTCACTCATCGAAATACTTAACAGCAAACTTGGTTTCGCCAACACCATTGACACCTTCAGGAGAATAAATCAATAATTTTTGTCAGTAATATTTGTTGCTCAACATTTCTATGGACGTTTTTTTGTAAATATCAGCACACCAAAAGGTTGGAAGACTCGTCCATTTATCTGAACACCGATTTACAATATGGTTTACTCTTTTTATATACTATAACAATAAATCGAACTGGAAGACTTCGTTGACAATTCTAGATGAAATTTCTTATTGTGCCTTGTGCGAAATCGCAAAGTAAACATTTAGGCTTAAATATTTCAATCCAACCACTCGCTAGTTGGTAAAAGGGTACCAGATAACGAAAAACAAAGGCAGGGCGGTGTTGGAAGGGCCAAAATATTAGCCCCACAAGTACTTGGATCATGGCTGGTGTATACAGGAACAATATCCTTCACAATTATTATATTCACGAAGTATCCGATACCGGTTTAGTTGGATTCTACATCTACTTAGGTATTAACCTGTATTTTCAATAGTTATGGAATACAAGAAAAACTAGGGAGTATAATACATCAACTGTAACTGGGTCGTGTTGGATGAAAACCCAGTGATACAAAATACTTGTACACTTTTCTGTTAAAATCTCACTTAAAAAAGATTTGTGAAACCGCGACACGTATATCCCATAGAGAAAAGCTTCCTCAAGTTATAGCTATTGTAAAAAAATCTACTGATTTCTTTCAAGAAGGTTTTGCTCGCCTGAGGTTGATGCAATAGTTCATCATTTTGATAGGAACAGAAAACTGATTATCTCCATCCTAAAAACAAGGCATTCAAGATAAGCTATTATTAGTCTGATTCCTTACGAATGCCTTCACTAATTCTAAAAAATGTTGTTTGATTACAAAGGAATAAGCGAAGTACAAGTTACGTATGGTTATCAAATGTCTGATAAATTCAAGTTATTTTCGGAACGTACTTTCACAACCCCAAAATCGTACATAAAACTATCCTTTGTAATAATATGAGTTGGGGTTAATAAAAAAATATTGTTAGTTCGTGAATGACATCTCATGGACATGAAAAGATCTTTTACAAATCAGACCTCCATTATATATTGATAATGCAGATCTATATTGGGTGTCCATGCATAGTACTCTTATTCATGAGAATTTTCGAAAGATACTGTCTTTCTTTCTGTATTCTGAAAATATATATTTTGAATATCCATGATATATCTTATTCCATTGAAAATGCCTAGTATCCAGTGTACATCCAAAGAGTCTAAAAACAATGCAACCACCGCCCTGTTTCCCTTTTCCTCTGGCACATCTTTGTGCAACAATAACCCTAATTCTACTTTAGAATGGAAGCCCTATGGAAAACGCCTTTATGAGAGCGTTGCCCGAGTCAAAAATACCTATAATTCCAAACAAAAAACCCAAGAAAATTATAAAGTAGTCGAGAACGATGGTCCTAGTGTCCATACCGTTCCTTTTCAGCTTGAGGTGGAAGTAACAAGGCCAGATGAAGCTCAGCATAGTGCCGGTGAAGCTGCCTATGAACCCCATGAGTATAGAGAAGTGCGGGATGAAACAAGCCATCAAAACCGTGAAGACGACTACTCCTACTCTCCAGGCCAAGCCCCAGACCTTGAGGTCGCCGTCTAGCGCCCAGATGGTAGGAAAAGGCGTCTTGGGTCTACCTCTGAAGAAGGCTCTCTCCAACAGCTCGCACGCTGCGTAGTACGGCAGAGGGTAACTCAGCAAAGCCTTCGCGACCAAGCAGATGTTCACCAGGCCCTTGAAGCCTGCGGATGGTAGGTTGTTGGTGATGACCTGCTGCGTGTCGTTTTGGAAAGTCAGGAAGCATATGTACCCGAAGGAGGCTTTGAAAATGGCGGCCCATACGTGGGACCAGTCTAACATCCACTGGAATTTCGAAGGGTCCTCCATGTTGCCTTCCAAGGTCGGCAGGAAGATCTGGGAGGTGTAGGAGAAGACTATGACGCCCAGGCTGATGGGGAAGTTCTCCATGTCGATGGACCACTTGACCTTGCCCCAGCCCCAGTCTCCGATGTACAGGAGGCAGTAGCCGATGATGATGGCGTTGATAAAGATGTGGGACATGGTGCACCAGAAGGAGAGCAGACTCACGCTCTTCAGGGACTTGAGGAAGGCTGGAACGAGAAGGGTGTGAGGATATTTTTGTCGAGATAAATATAGGTCACTTGATTGAAAAGAGGTCGTGAGGTGACTTGTTTGTACTATGCTAGGGCTTCCCAAGACCAAGATCAAGACATATCAATCTTGGTCTTGGTCTCGAAAAATAAATGTAATCTAGGTATTGGTCTTGATGTTTCAAGACCAAGACGAGACTGGCTCAGTCTTGGTCTTCATAGTCTTGGTCATGGATCAAAATTCGTCTAGAATTCACCTTCTATTTTTAAATATAAATTTAACCCATATATACAGGGTGAGTTGATGAAGTTGCAGTAATAGGCTGTCGAAAATTGCACTTTTCACCCTTCATTATTTCGAAAACAGTTGAAGGTATAGAATATTAATGAAATATTCGGACTAGAATTCAAACAAGTACGCATTAATACACAGGATGATTCATTTGAATTAAAAAATCGTTAGCAAGTTCTGCTGGATGTAACAATAACGCAGTATCAAAAATATTTCCAAAAATTTCGAATTCAAACCAAATGACTTTTGTATTAATATTTTTTCTTTCTTCAATATTGGGAGGTAGAGACCACCGTGACCTTACAACACACACCAATTTGTTGTAAACTGTAAAGATGCAGTACTGAATTTGAAAAAATGTATTTTCGATTTTGAGTGACCAAAAATTAAAAACTTACCTACCATAATGAAAAATAAGTAATTGAAATGAAGTGCCATAATATTTTCCATCAGATTTTTCTTAATATTGAGTACATTTAAGTTCATTATTTTTATTTCGAGACCAAGACTAGGCTAGGGAGAAACTCTTGGTCTTTGTCTCAGAAGTCAAGTCTTTATTTTGGGAATATTTTTGCAACTAGAATTTATTTGGGTATATTTAGGTGTTCTTGCTGGAACTATTTTAATCAGAGAACCCTATTCTGCGAGGAATTGCAAATCGCATCATTGTTGAAATGACTATAGTGCGGGAAAATTGGGAATATATCTCACCTAGTGGGATCAGCAGGATACCAGTTAGCATCATCCACGACCTGGTGTCAATAACTCCTTCGGGAAACGTCCCTATCATCAAATCCCCGCACACTACCACATACAGAATGCAGGTCATGAGAAGCTCGATGATTTGGGCGACGTTTACGACCTTAAAAATCAATTATAGTACGGTAAATATTGGTATAGCTGTAATCAACATAGTTTGGTCTCTAAAAAATGAATCAGATGTGTAGGGCGGAACAAGCCTCCACAAGTCAGAGGCCGAACTACGTTGGGAAATCTGTATGCAGTGTGGTCAATTCAGTGTTCAAAAAATGAAAAAAGTGGGGTTCTTTGCACACTTTATGTCCATCATATATTAAACATTCACTTACGAAGTGCGCATGCGTTCATACCTTGGATCCATACTTCTTCCCGAAGCATTCTTTGGCTATAGAAACGTAGGAATCCCTCACCCTCACTTGTTTGCCGGTCTGAATATCGAATTCGTAAAGACAGTCTACTAGAATCTTCCCCGTATAGCAGCAGATGTATGCTATCCCCACCATGGCGATGATAGCCCAGTAACCTCCTCTGAGAACGGCAAACGGTAGGGACACGATGAACATCCCCTGAAAGTTCACGATCATTCGAAAATGTGCTTGTTTTGAGCCTACTCTTATGTTGGAAAATGACCAATTGTGCACTAAGAAGTGGACACTTTCCTGACCTCGCCTTCTTCTTTTTTCATAGTGCTTAGATTCCCACTAACGTCTACCTACCAACGCAGTTATACAAAACGAAAAGATATATGTACTCATTTCCCCCCTTAAAAACCAAAAGCTTAGCTGCTCTTCATACCTATGACACTAGAAGTTGTATTTACAATGGACGTACCTAAAAGATACCTTGGAAGACATTCGATGGATTTCTTTTTCGTGGAACAAGAATATTCATGTGATGTCCATACGACATACCTAATCACTACTGTAACTGTCCCTGGGACAACGTGTTGTTTTTGGGATATCCCAGAGGCGTACTTTTGCTGTTAAGATGCATTTGCACAGCTTGGCTTTAATTGTGGTTTATCTAACCTAGGTTTTGTTGCACTTACGACACTAGCCGTTGTATAAATGGACGTACCTGAAAGATACCTAGGAAGACATTCTTCGGATGTCTTTTTCGTGGAACAAGAATATTCATGTGATGTCCATACGACATACCTAGTCACCACTGTAACTGTCCAAGGACATCGTGTTGTTTTTGGGAATTCCCAGAGGCGTACTTTTGCACCGCTTGGCTTTAATTGTGAAGTATCTAAACTAAGTTTTGTTGCTATGGATTTGCCAATCAGATTCATTGTTCCTTGGTGATTAAACCTCCATTAAATAGAGCAGTGCAATTGGCCCTAGATAGTTCAGAAACAATGTCATCTCCACAACAGTTTATTCCCAATGGCAATCCACGTTTCGGGAATATGCATGATCATCATCAGATGCAAAATTCTCTGTTGTTGGGATATAAACGTGTGTGGAGATGACTTGTAATTTTTGGTGGAGAAGTCATATCTTGATACTTTGAACCTCACCTGGATGGCATTTGTAACGTTCCATGCCGCCTGGTACTCGTTGATCTTAACCTCGCACTTGCCCTCTACGAAATCCGAGCCCTCCGAGAAGGATGACACCCTGCTCTGCTGCCGTTGGTAGCCCTGATCGAAGCCGCTGTCCTGTTGGTTTTGGTAGGTGCTCTCCTCGCTCAGGAAAGGGTTGGTGGGCTTCATGTTGCTCATCTCGTGGTGCTCTTCGGTGCCCCCGTGGTTCGTGTGATTCTGGTCGGGCAGCTGGGCGAAGTGCACCCTCTCGTGTGGGGCTGGCGAACCCCCCGCCGCCTGTAGAAGCAGAGAGGTCTTTATTGTGGAAAGAATATATGTAATTTTTATTATAGTTATTATAGCTATTAAAGTTTTCTATTTCTGAGAACTGGGACAGTATTTTATGAGATCAAAGATATTAGTAGTTGTTTTTAAAATATTCGTAAGAAATAAGAAATGTAGATTCTTTTTTTGACTCCATTTCGATGATATAAAATTAATCAAAGGAACTTCTAACACTGTGTCATATATTTATAATAATCTGATATGAAGCAAGTCTCGATTAGTCCAGAAAATGAACCTAAAAAATAGTAAAACCTCTCAATTTTTTCGTCATTTCACCCTCTAGTTCATTTTCTATATTGTGCCGTCATACGCTTTTTGTTTTTCAGGGGTGAAAACTACCCCTTATTGTCAAAAATATAAAATAACATAAAAAAACCTAAATATGGATAAAACTAGTAAAATAATGATCGTTTCATTCTTTAGGATACAATTTCATAATCTTTCAACCTACCCTTGTTGAAAACTATCCTTGAGAATACACTGGTGAGAAATCAAGGAAATATACACTCACACAGGCATACACGTGAGCAGATGTTTCTTCTTCTCTATCTTCCAATATGAATGGAAAAAGTGGAACATATAACGTATAACGGCCGAATATACCGGTTATGTAGATTATTACCCTCCGAAGCGGGTAGTTCGAATTTTTCAAAAAAAATTGATCTTTTTTTTTAAGCATAGCTCCTTCATTTTAGGTGATAGAAAAATTTTTCAGAAACGATTTTGTAGGGCTTTTCAAGAGCTATAAGACTATGTGAATTAAATCACTTAATTTTGAAATGAGGAGAGTTTAAAGCGCTTGAATAGGGTGATTTTCGATCATAAATGTAGCTTTTAAACGGCTATATCTCGCCGAATATTCACTGTACAAAAAATCTGCACACAGGGAAATTTTTCTCATTAAAAAAGCTTCAATTTAGTAGTATATCGTTTTATTCTTATCTTCAGTATTTTGGGAGATATTTTCAAGAAAAGAGTTGAAAACACGAAATTGAGAAAATTCGTTTTCTCTTTAAACTCCAATTATTCTAAAATTAGGTACTTTAAATCTGTCAAACTTCGTGGGTGTATTAATTGTGTACATATGTAAAGAGAATCACAGAAGGGTGGCGATCAATTTTAATTAGTGGGTACTTTGGGGGTTTTTTTCAGATTTTTTTCGTAGAAAAAAGCAGGTACCGATCTTATTTTGATCATAAGTCGGTCAGTTTTCATGCTAGACATTTTTGTTTGTTTGAAAGCTCTAATCGAATACTTTAAAAAAGATTGGATGAACTTTCTTAAAAAAATGCAAAGTTTTCTCGTTATTTCGCTTCGAATCTTTCACTTTATACATTTGACGAAAAAAGCTGAGCATTGATTTGATGTGTCTGTTCAAAATCAAAATCAAATCACTTTATTTCTCGTAGACAACATACATTGTATGAGAAAAGTCAGATTACACTCTCATCTAGGAGAATGTAGTAATGAAATTAAAAGACAACAGTCAATTTGACAATACAAAATATTACAAGCAGAACATGGATATATATAAACATACACACACAAAATATACATGCATACAGTTCAGTTTAGGAGGCACTAACGAATTGATAGTATTCATTCATTGAATATAAGCATTTCTCAACTAAATAAGACTTCAGTTGTTTTTTGAATGAATTCTCATGTTTCACACTCTTCAGGGTATCAGGTAAAAAATTGAAAATCTTTGGGCCAATTCTACTTGGGGCTTTGTAAGTAACATTAATTGTGGAAAGTGGTTGACGAAGGTTGGTGTTTTTACGAGTATTGTATGCGTGGAAATCAGCACCGCACGGAAATGAAGATCTATTTTTAAAGACAAAAACACAAGTTTCGTATATATACAAGCCTGTCAATGTGAGAATATTAAATTCTTCAAAAATATTTCGGCAAGAATGATCGCGTTTGACTCCTGCGATACATCTTATTATTTTCTTCTGAGAGATGAATACTTGCTGGGCTTGGGAAGAGTCTCTCCAGAGACACACTCCATACCTGAGTCTGCTCTCCACCTGGGCATAATATAAATTCATTAGTTGTGCCCGTGTCAAAATGGGTTTGAGATTTCTTAGCATGAAATGGACTGAAGAAAGTTTGGAGTCTAAAAATTGACAATGTTTTTTCCAGTTTAAACAGGAATCAACAAATATGCCAAGAAATTTACAACTTTGATCAACACTCATCAAAGAATCATTGAGTAATATATCGAAATCTTCAAAATCCCTCCTTGTCGAGTGAAATAGTATAAGATTCGTCTTTTCTGCATTGAAATATAGAGAAATATCATTGAACCAGCGGGCGAGTTGACATAATGTAGTTTCACAATTTTCTTTTAAAGTAGCTGAATTTTTGTGTGATAGAACCAAAGAAGTGTCATCAGCATAAATGGTCAATCTTACGTTAGGAAAAGAATTACCGATTTCATTGATATACAATAAAAAGAGAATTGGACCCAGTACAGAACCTTGGGGGACACCTATATCGATTTGAGCTGGGGAGGATTTGATGTCACATATCTTATATTCGTTACTATATTTCAAGCTGATATATTGCGCACGACTTTTAATGAATGACTCAATCCAATTTAGACAAACACCTCTAACACCATAGTCATATAACCTAGTCATCAGAATAGAGTGATCAACACAGTCAAAAGCACGACTCAGGTCACAGAAGATGCCCATGGGGACCTCTTCCGAATCAATGTAATTTATAAGATCATCAAAGAACTGATGGATTGCAGTAGTAGTCGATTCATCTCTTCGAAATCCGTTCGTATTTGTCGTCGAAAAATCATAAAAGAAGCATTGTTTTTGGTTTTTTTAAAGCTACAATTTGTCTCTCTACACTTTCTTTGATAAAATGCATATTTTTACAGTTAAAATGTAATAAAAAATTCCCATCCCCGAGATGGGGTGGCAACCACCCCCAAGGCTCTAGCGTACAGCGGCATGATATAGAAAATGATCCTCGAGCTATTGAGCCATGGTGGACGAAAAAATTGCGAGCCAAAATGCTTCATTTCTTGGACTAGATGTGACCGTCGTTCATTAGATTTTATCAACTACTTTAAATTTTCAAATACGGACTTCTAGTTTTTTTAATCGATTTCTCTAGCCATTGTCATGAATGCAACTATGTGCTTCCCAAAGTTTTTCTCATCATCACTGTAGGGTCATACAATTCCCCGTCATAGCTACATATTAAACGTAAGATCTAACATTTTTTGACTCTAGAACCCAAAACTATATATATATATATATATTCGATTATTAATTCTCATTTTTTTAGATTGTGGTAAGTTAGAAACCCAGACAACTACGGAACAAATATTCATCCACCACAAAATAATGACGTTCCAACATTACTTAAAAATCAGAATATTTAGAATCAAGAGGAAAATCCTTAAATCTATTTACATTATACCATATTGGCCGCCAGCAAAGTGTGTTAAATTCAACGGTGATATATTATCTATATCTCTAATAGTCAATTACAGAGTACCACAGGGTTCAGTCCTTGGTCCTGTATTATTTATTTACATTATGATATGCCTTTCAATCTTATGAATGATTCTCCGATAATGTATGATGATGAATTCAGTATAGTCCAAAAGGTGCCCTTTCAGCAGGTGGAATATCCTCTTGTGGATTTCTGTCAAGAACTTCAGACCTCCTCATACTATTTCAGTTTTGCCAATGAACACCATTCGTAAGAGTTTGTGGTCGAATTCTGAAACATCTTGTACCCCAGTGAACAATTATTCATTGGACGTCCCCTACGGACGTCAACCCTCAGAAATCTGAACTTACGCGAGCGAGCGAGGATCAACGGGGTCTTACATTATAACGTGCGATGTCCATAATGGATTAAATTCGCAGAACGCCCAGCGTTCACTGAGTGTTGTCGAAGCAGGTATTGCCAATAAACACCATCTGTATGAGTTTGAGGTCGATTCCTGAAACACCTTGTTCCAAAGATGAACACGTCCATTGGACGTCCCCTACGAACGTCAACCCTCAGAAGTCGAAACTTGCGCGAGCGTAGGATTAACGGGGTCTTACATTTTAACGTGCGATGCCCATAATTTATTGAATCAGCAGGATGTCCAGCGTTCACTGGGTGTGAGTATTGAGGTATTAATTAGTTGATGTGCCAAGATACTTTACCTTTTCCGGCAAGATCTGCCTCCGGATTTGGCTGGCGACGTTGACGGCTGCGGAGAAAGGCGGCAGCCTTATTTGCCCCAGGCGGTTCATCTCGGCCGTCTAGATGGACGCGAAAAACAAAATCGATACGCGCGAGAGGTAAGCGGCAGATAGTAGGCCGCGCTCGATTTCGGCTTTTCGACGGTCGTCGGTCGAAGGAGGCTGGTTCGCGACGCGTTTCGATTGTTTTACATCGCGCTGAAAACGGCCGACACGAAAATTATCTTTTCGCGTTTTCCATCTTGACGGCTACGAGGGCGACTGTGGTGGTGGTGGGGAGGGGGAGCATTGGGCGATTCGGGGTGTCTGCGCGGCAGGCAACAGGGTCGCGTGGGGTGAGTGGGGAAGGGTTTTCGTAACCCAAAAAATAGTTTTCCGTTAATCAGCTGATGGGGTCTTACTTATTAAAGTGCGATTCCTAGCAATAGCCCAAGGACATCCGATGATAGATATCAATCGTGAATTCTTTAGATTTATGTAGGATATCCATTTCACATACAAAATACGCAGGGTGTTTCTCAATAAGTAGCAAATATTATAGGGGGTTATTTTCAAGTGTCCATTTAAAAAAAACTCATTAGTAGTAATTATTCCTGAATGTCGCAACTTTTGAATTACAGGCTAATGCACTTTGAAAGAAAAGGCGTAATTTACGCCGTAACAAGTCCACGGAAAAAAGATTTTGGGCGCTGCGTATTTTTCGGCAATCTTATAGAATAACAAATCATCGGTTACCGAAATTTTTTTTTTTGTGATAACTTGAATGTGACCCCAGATTAGTTTGGCAGTGGTGTTCGTATACTGCTGGATTTGCACCTAATCTTTATGAAAATAAAAGTGATACGCCACTGCTTTTTCTCGAAGTAGAAATTATTTTTCGAATCCTGGTTCCTTTCTGAATAGACCGGACGACAGTAACAGATTTTCTGGACCGATTTTAACAGTCTGCCTTCGAAATAGAAAATACTTGAATTTGAAATCATACTCTGCAAAAAAATCACGCGCTGCTTGGTACTTCATGGCTAACCCATTGTTCTTGATGGAACACACTGTATACTTTCAAAGAGTATGCCCCATCAATTTTCGTTATTCTCACGATGAGTCTAATTTCAGTTGCAATTGGCGTATTGGAAAATACTGCTTTTCATGAATTTTTTTCGCAATAAATTCGGTGAATTTCGAAATCACCCTGTATCATTTGAAACAGTATATATTCATGTTTTTTTTTACTTTGATCGATGTTTTTTTGTGTAACAAATGTAAAGCGGTCTTTAAAAAGACTTCCATCGAAATTCTTGTTAAACTTAATTAACGAACGCAAATTATAGGTTTCTGGCCGAATGGGTAACTACCCAAGGCCATTAAAAAAAAAATTATAGGTTTTACATGAAGTACCACACACAGTGCGTATTTTTTTACGATTTGTTTTATTTTTATTTAGGTCCCTTTCCACAGGCAGACTGTAGAATATTGGTCCAAAAAATATGTCACTGCCGCCCGGTATCTAGAACAAATCTGGTCTCATGATTTAATTTCATTTGACGTGGCTTCCTGGTCAAAAAAAGATGCATTGAAGTCCTGGTGAAATAACTTGGATTTCGTTACAATATTAATGTTTTCGTCAGAAACGATTCTTACACCATCTACCGAATTATCTGTAAACTCCCAAAATCTGATTGTGTCTATAGTTTTTGACAAAACCATATCCAAACAGTGATCTCACTAGGGATTTTATGCATCTTGGCAGTAACCAATAACTGCGAGTATATATGTATGAAAAATATATTGCTTGTGCATGATGGATATCCTTCGAGGAATGTTTATCGGACATTCTCAATAAATATCTCATCAACATCTCCATTTCGCCAAATTGTAACAATGGATTCTCTCATGGTATTATAGAATCAGAATCAGCGGTAAAAATAATTTTGCACCACTCTCCCCTAGAAATAAGTTGGAGATTTTATTATGACCTTATCGATCTTGAGTGCAGAATGGGGTGGCGTTTATCTGTCATTTCCCCAACTCCAGTTTTAAGAAAGTTCAAGCATTTCTGTACTACGAGATGATAAAAAAGCAGATAATGATTGGGCTCAAAATGAAGTCTAGAATTTCAGAAATATTTTGCATATGCAACCTACTGAATCGGAACATTGTTTTGAACGAGTGATTGGATTTATCGTTGTGTCATACCGCACGTCCAATACTTTTAGTCTAAGAACAGAAATTTCCACCATAATCCAGTGTCCAGTGCATTAGGGAAAAATTCAAATTATTGGAATAACAGCTTGGTGGCGCCACCTAGCGAACAGCTCTACATACAGAAAAATGGCGTTCAGGTTCAGATGCACTGTATTTATGGTTTGTCGCCAGTCTAATACGGCGAAATAATATTAAAAGTCAACATTCGAGAACAATAATTATTGTATGGATATGGAAAACCTTCTACGACAAACCATCAATAGTGATTATTCGTGGACAGATCGCAAAGATATATAATTTTGGAGGAAGTGTTTTGTATTCTGCTCTTGTCGTTTTGATGACGTAGTCAATGGCTGCGTCTAACAGCTCACAGCGCTTAACGCTTCAGAAAATTTGACATTTCACCTGCCATTGACACTAATAAAAAAAAAATAGTTTCCTGTTTTACCGGCTAGAATAAGAATAGAGAATGAGAGAAGTGATCAACAAAGATTGAAGACTAGAAACATAACATTTCTAAGGTTTTACAGAACATTTTTTTTTGTATTAACTTCACCACATAGGTAGTAGTAACAAATATGAGTTCGGGTTTCATAACAGAGACTGAAGCAGCAGAAATAAGAAAACGGAGACAAGAAGAATGGGAGAGAGTCCGAAAACCAGAGGACCCCATAGGTTAGTTCAGTTTGACAGTTGCATTCAGTGCCCTTTTTTCATTTTCCCATTTTTTTTTTCAGTCAGGCCAGTGGAACCCTACGATTCACGTTGTCTCTACGAAAAATTGCAAGAACAGAAACAGAAGAAAGACTTGGAATATGAGGAAGCTCACAAATTAAGTAAGTACTACCGTGAAAAATGAATTGTATCTGTACTACCCAATTTCGTTTTTAGAAAATATGATAAGAGGTCTCGATGACGATGAAATCGAGTTCCTTGATCTTGTAGACCGCACCAAAATTGCAGCCGACCGTAAAAAAGAGCTCGAGGAAGAGCAAGAGCTACTCGACTACAGAAATCGAGTTGCTGTTCTTCAAGAAAAGACTTTGGACGAGAGGATTCAGGCAGACATAGTGGTCAACAAACCAAAAGGGCCCAGAGATAATCGAAATTCCCAGCAGAAACTGCTGAAAGGTGTTGTGATCAAGAAAAGTGAAAATAACAAGAGAAAAATGGATGAAAGTGGAGAAAATACAACGCAGGAGGACGTCAAAAGGGACAGGAAGGAGGAAGATATTGATGAAACAGGTTTGTTTCAAGTGTTAATAAATCTTTAGGGTATATGAAATATTTTTTAGGCGATAAACCTTCGGCTGACATGTCACAGACTGAACTAACTCAGTCGTCAGCTCTTAAGTGTGTAGCAGTCCTTCCTGGTCTGGGCTGTTACGAGGACACCTCTTCAGAAGATGACAGTTCAGATTCTGATGCTGACAGTAAGCCTCCGAGCAAGACAGACTTGCTAGGCAGAAAGATAGGGGGCAAAGACAACTCTGCTCCAAACTGTTGATGGTCAAAATAACGCAAAAAAAATTATTTCTTTTTGGGAAGTTGCAAAATCTCGAGTTTTTTAATGAATTCAATTTGGCCTAGCATATTCAAGCAAACTGCTTTCAACGCCTTTAAATCCAGTATAGGAGTAGGCCTTCTCTGGTAAAAGGCACGGTTTCACTATTATGTTATGGTGTATATAATTTTGTATAGACTAGGCAAATCCTCATGCTTCTGAATTTTGCATTCTATCTGCAGGATTATGTCAAAGTTTTTATTTTCTTTTGTGATTTTGGAACATTGACAGAATTCCCAAAGAGAATACGAAATTTGGATGTATTAGGGTCCACTGTTACAAATTGTAAATAAAATTAATTGTCGCAAAATCATCGATTTTTTAAATGACAATGACAACATCGTCGTTTGCAGTTTCGAGGGTCGCAAAAAAAATTAATTCTCGCAAAATCTTCGATTTTTCAAATGACAATGCCGCGTCTAGAATTTGATAGTTTTCCATGATAAAATGTAAAATTTTATAAAGCGGCTATAAGCTGTTAGACGCAGCCATTGATATTTTGAGTGACAGAATTTCAGAGGAAACGTCGGTGTCGGTGATTTCGTTTCTGTCAAAATCGATCGGTTGAACAAACTTACCTGTGATATTTTATCGAAATTATGTAAGAAGCGCTTCTAGTTTTCGCTTAATAATAGGTGCTCTTGCATTTTCTGTCGCGTGATTAATAATCAGAAATAAGTCAATTACTCTCAGCTTCTACCTTTATTCATTGGCATTACAACTGATGCACTGGCCATTATGGCCTTTTTTTTTCACATAACACGATGTTGAATACATTAGAGAAAGACAGGATATGTACATTGAATATATATTGCGAGGGACAAATATAATTTTATACTCAAATTACTCTATCGTTATCTGCTATATTGAGGAAAGAATACGTTTAATTCATTTCTAAAGTATTCTATCTTGCTGACTCTGTCTTCTCTCTCTTAGGACCAGTCCATTAATTGTAATGTTGATGCTTTTATCTTGCATTCATCTCCATGTTTGATCATATCCTTTATATTAAACAATCCATTTCAGTTGAGAGGTTTTTAGTGGAAAGTGATGTCTACTGACGGGTAGCCTCATATAATCGCGATTGAACTTCACAGGTAATATCATTTCATCTACTCCCGAACTTATTGACCAATGAAATGAATGCATGTGAAAGTCGTATTTTCTTTGTAGATTTTAGCTGGAAAAAATTCGTAACGGATACTTGTGAATTAAAATATCAATGAAAATTAAGATGTAAGATTATTAGGAGAGTTGAAATTGCTAATGTTGTGAAAAAATATGGAAAATTTTCTAGAATATTGTAGGCAGAACTCATACAGAGTCAGTATATTAGTATCCTTTTTCAACACTTTACATATTGAAGAATGAAGATACACGAGTTCTGTCAAAAACTGCTCGAGATGTATGAAAGAATTTCCAAAAGCAAAACAATGAAACTTCTTGTTCTGTGCCCCTAGTAGTTCAAACATTTTAAATTGAAAAATTTCAAAATAGTTCATTCGTTGCATCCAAAGTAGTTACAAGTACCTATTAACACAGAGTAGGGGTCCACTCTTTGCTATTAATTTGATAATGGAAATGAGTAGATGAATAATTACGTTTATTGTTATTGAAAGAAACTACAAAATGGACTACGAAGTAAGTTTCAGCCGTTTTGGCCACTTTGAGGATTTCTAAAAATCTTCTTACAGGGTGTTGTCACCAAAGTCGATCCGTTTTTCCTCTACATTGAATTGAACAAGCAAACCAGGGTTCACATGAGCATTTCAGTATCTGACAACGAATTAGTGAGACTGCCTGAAGTTGGCTCTAGCGTATCTGTAAGAAATGCCCACAAATACCCTTCGATGTTTGTGCTGTGCAAGACTTCCAAATTGAGTTGTTTTGCAATGGAAAACATAAAACCTAACGATTTCTTGGATATTGTGAAAAATTTTCGACTTGGAGCTCAGGACCTAGTGACTATTGATGGCATTTTAAGACTGCTAGAGAGTAATTTCCATGATCTGGATAATGAAATCAGCAAGAAGATAATAGTATCTCTGCTTGAGAAGCTACTGGCTGAGTTTTCAGTCACCACATTGGATGATCATGTGTGTTTGAACAAGCACATTTCGCATTTGGACCTGGTTTCTGCTAATTCTTGTAAACATGTCGAGATACAGTCAGATAAATACAATGATTTCCCTCATTGGAGCTTTGGGGTACACTCCAAGCCTCGAAAACATACTTTACTGTTTGGTTTTCTTTTCTTCCAGAAAAACTATGGCTTTTCAATGCTGAAGGACTCTCTCTATCAAATTGTCTGTGTTATTACCAATGCTAGTCCTGAACAGTTACACTCCATAGTAGATAGTTATGTTCTTATCAAGAACTACAAAGTTATTACTGAGATATTCAAGGAAGATAATGTTCCAAATGTTGAATGCCTCCTCATAAATTTTGAGGATGTTGCAATGGTGTACTCTCCAGCGAAAAACCAGGTATTGCATTATTATTTCAACGATGGTTTGGAAATGCCTAAGTACCAACTCACTCTTGAATTCGAATTGAAACAAAAGGGCATGGTAAGTTTCGAATGACATCTATAATTCACTAGATAAAAATATACCAACCATAGCTGTATTTCTTGATTTATCAAAGCCTTTTGATTCAGTTTCACATAAATTGCCACTCAAAAAATTACATGATTATGGATTTCGAGGATAAATAACAAAATTACTTGAAAATTATCTCAAAAATAGAACACAGTATGTTGAAATTGATAAGATTCTGAGTAAACCAAAAATATTTGAATTTGGCATTCCTCAAGGAACAGTATTGAGACCATTACTTTTTATTTTTTTTTGTTTTGGTTTCCTTCTTTCCGTGGTTTTGTCAGACAAAAAAAGGAAACCAGGGGGACCACAACAAAGAAAAAAAAAAAAAAAAAAAAAAAAAATATATATTAATGATCTTTTTTATATGAATACAGCTGGAAACATTCATAGCTATGCTGATGATACTGTTATAACATACCACGCGGAAAATTGGAACCATATCGAAAAAAAGGCTGAAAACGATTTAAAACATTTGAAAAGTTGGTTTGATTCCAATTTACTCACAATAAATTTCGAAAAAACTAAATATATTGCCTTTACTAGTAATAAAAATTCAAATGAAAACTTGGGATCAATCGAAATTGACAAAGACAACATTATTTCAAGAGTGAATAGTATTAAATATTTAGGTATAATTATTGACCAACATCTCAAGTGGAATATACAAATAATCTTTCTAACTAAAAAACTGAGAAGTTTGCTTCCTAAATTCAAGTTCTTCAAAAAATTTCTCAAAATTCCCTATTTAGAAATACTATATTACTCTCTCATTCAGTCTCAGATGAATTATGGAATTCTTAGTTGGGGAGGTGTAAATGATACTCATTTGAAACCATTAGAAATTCTTCAAAAATATTTTCTAAAAATTATATATGGAAAAAATATTAGATACTCTTCTGACCTACTCTACAAAGAGAGTAATAAGATGGATATCAGGTAACTATTTTGTTTTAATATAATGATTAAACTCTTCAAAAATAGAAATAAAATCAAATACAATGTGCATCACTACGAAACCAGACATAAAGATAAAATAACTCTAAAAAAAAAAGTACATGAAACAATTGGCCAAAGAAATTGTGCATTCACTCGTTCATATCTATATGACATTGTACCAGAGGAAATCAAAAAAACATAATTAAAACAGACTAATTATACCTATGTTTCGATCCTAATATTTTTTTTGCATTTCTTACATGAGTAATACGAATATCCCACAACAAAACATAATTAAAACAAACTAATTATACCTATGTTTCGATCCTAATATTTTTTTTGCATTTCTTACATCAGTAATAAGAATATCCCACAACAAGTTTTACTTTGTGGGATTATGCATTTAGTTTATTAATAGTTTGATTTATAATATTGTATACCTGTTTTTGAATTGTTTAATAAACATTGTTATTATTATTATAAGAACAATAAAACAGTTACTCTTCTTTTGGTGTTTTCAGACTTGTATAGGAGAGAGCAAACAACCTGAGTGCAGATTGGAAGTCTTGATAACCAAGCAAAATGAATTCAGGGATTATGTATCGGCTTTTCTCATACTTCCTGCAGAGTATATACAAACCACTTCGTATTTAAGGGAGGGCAGACATTATAGGCTTAATCATCGCAGTCCCTTGTAAGTGTATCTTTAGTGTCAATTTTATAATCCTTCTGGAGGTTTTATGAGTTTCAGGAAAGAAACTAAATGTTTGGATCTGAGAATGTATAACCATAAAACTTTCGAAGTGAGGGATGCTGAAGCATATTTTGAGTGTATTAAGGCTTCTGAGCCTGCTGTAGGGTTGTTGACAGTGGAGGAATGCAAAAAACACATTGCTAATAGCTACGAGCTGGTTTCTTTTACTGGTATTTTGTCGCAGAAAAGGTTTGCCAATAAGCTCTCTTCTAGGATACCAAAAAGAAGTTCAGTTTATGGCTTCGGAACTCCAGGTACTTATATTCAATAACACTGGAAAACAAGCACCTTGAATAATCCTCTACATAGTTTAATATTGAGAAATTCATTAGGAAAATTAAAAAACAAAGTCCTTGTAGCAGCGTAAAACAGTTGCAAAGGTAGACCTCAATCTTCTTTTCAGGAAAAAAAAAGATGGCAGGTAGAACTTCTTCAATACCTTACTAGCCCTCGTTCATATTTGGCATCAGTTTCAGTTTTCTTCTGATGATGCCAACTTTGATGACGAAACGTGGGTTGAGTGATATCAATTTGATGAAGGGTATTTTTATTTGATCTTTATCAAAAAGTTTTCACTTTTACACCTAAGGTTCAAGCATTTCAAATATATAATATATTCTTACCAATGTGTGATACTTGAATTTTCAAAAACTCATTTTAAAGATGGGAAGTTAAGAAGTCCGATATTTTATCATTTCTTTGAATCTTAATTGAATTTGAATGAGTAATTTATAACTATAACTCAGTCTCAAGAGGAACCTAAAAAAGAACGACAATTTCATCATTTGCAAATGTATTTATTTGACAACTCTTATGACCGGAAACTGCATTGCATAGTATTTTTCACAGTAAATGGTATTGGCTTATTAACTGCAATAAACTACCCGATTTAATCCCATTGTGTAGAAAATCATCTGGTAAAAGATGCAAATGTGCTACAGGGTCGAACTGAAGAAATTTGAATTTTGCATAATGTAGGAGATATACAAGTAATTTATTTAAATGTTACAATTCTATTCTATATTTAGTTCAGTGTCGCTATCGCTATCCTCATCTAAATTAATTATAATTGGCGCAATTGATTTTACAGAAAGGTACGAGTTTTCAACATTTATAACATGACTAACAGAACTTTTCCAACTCTCGGTAGGAATGTCATTCATAAAATTCCTAATTAATTCTACCACACTACCACTTAAAGTCTGAGAAGTATTTTTTCCGCGCACGCTCGATTTAAGTTGGTGCCACATAATCTCTATGGGATTGAACACGCAGTAGTAGGGAGGTAGTCGTAACACTGTATATCCCAATTCTTCTGCAATTGTATCACAAACATACGTTTTTTTTAAGAAAATGACTGCAGCACTTGTAAAAGTTTTTTTTTGTATCATTTTCCTCAAAATATATGTCATTTGCGGCCATGAAGTTTTGAATCTCCAATTTCGTATTCTATAACAATTCGTCTAACTGAAGTAAGAGGCACCTTCGTCAAATTACTGGTTACTTTTGCTGCAGCACCCGCGTTATATCCTTGCTGAAGTAGGGAACTATACACATTTTTCATAATGATTTTCGCGTCACACGATAAGTGATTCTTCTTTAACGAACCACTGGAAGAAGCACTATTACTTTTTATCCACGGACGCCACATACTGCCTATTCTGTACGTTGGGGTATAAAATCTTTGCTATCAATGTCTGTGATAACAAATAAATGTTATAAAATTATTGCACGCCGTAACACAAGTGAACACTTCCAATGAAATACAAAGACTAAAATGAACAAGAAGTGTAAGCTGTAATCCTCTACAATCCCTCTCTGAGAAACAAAATTACCTGAATCCGGTCCTTTTACATTTATGATGTGCATCTCGGATTTTACAACTTAAGGGTCTAATTGGTTTTATTATAATCATTCAGTCAATACCGTTTATTGTGAAAACTACTATAACAACATGAAATCAGTTGCCTTATATGAACAAACGTCAAAAAAATGTGGCCACTTGAAAACTGTCTGCTAACAACCATTTTCAGGTTCCAAAGCACACCAGTTGGTGTTCTCTTGCACCGAAAACGACACCAAAATCTATCTGGATTGTTATCTGAACGATTGGGATAACACTCTGATGCCTCTGTGCATCATCCCACAAATGCGGATTTCAGTTAGGAACGTACAGCCTCAATCGAAAAAATACCTCAAATCTACACCCCTAACATCGTTAGAAATTCTCTCGTACGAGCCCCAAGTAGAGTTCCAAACAGCTAATTTGTGAGTAGGCGATTATGTTCCTTGAAACGACTTTTAGTTGTTCAGCATGTTTGCCCGATGTATTTCACTAGGTTTGGATTGTTTGAACACGATTGGGGCCCTCCTTTCTTCTTGGGGCACGGCAACAGGATACCCTTCGGAGTAATAGTCTGGGGCAGAGTTCTCGGAATTCAAGTACTCTCTATAAAAATGGCCAATCATTGTAAAGAGTGTAGGTATATAAATGAACGAGCAGGATCTTGCGTGCAATGCGGTGGGGATAAAAAACAGATGGAGTTTCTTGCAAAGTGAGTGTGCTGCAGAGAATATTTCTGATTGTTATGCTTTTATTTTTTTTTTTTCGATTAGGTTGCATGTTTCTGATGAGTACGGTCAGAGTAAAGTACTGGTTAAAAGACCTGATTTCATGAAGGCGATTCTCGATCTACAGACCAAACAGTTCGAAATATGGATGAAGGCTTTCGAAGAGATCGGGCAGTACGATTTCAGTTTGTTTGAGAAGGAAAACATATTAAACACATCCCCTGTGAGTATATATCTGCATACACACATCGACAGTCGATTTATTTTATTGTGAAAAATATAATAACATCTGTCACTAGGATTCGTTAAGCTGAATATTTCCCTCATATATATAAAATGTCCCATAAGAGCAATGCAATTATCGAAAACTTTACAGCGGTAATTGCATTGTATCAAGTCACCATAACAACACATTTGAAACCGTATCGCTAGACGTTAGTAAACAACACAAATAAATGTCAGATAGACTTCAAAAATAGAAAAACATTTCGCGTTTTGGTGAGTGCTCCATACAATCTATAGAGGAAAGTATAAATGAACAAAAAATAACATTTCCTTGAGAATTTCTTTATTAGTGAAATATTCCAATAAATTACATTCGTGCATAAAAATTACCAGATAATTTTGCATTCAAGCGTGATATACCAATTGCAAGAGTTTATTTTCATATTTTGGCGAAAGTGTCCGAGTCCGAAAGACGAGGGCTCTTTTACAAAATATATATATATATATATATTTCGTTCTCAAAACTTATACGCAAATTCCTGTTCAATTGCAAAAATCTCTTGTTGGCAATCTTGGTAATTGACATTTGTCGAATATTTCAAATTTGACATAACGTTTTGTCCTTCAGGAGGGGCAGCCATCCGCGATCCATATCAAGTGAACTCATAGATATGCATTCTTCTCCACACAGCATGATGAAAGCAGATTTCTACTGTGTGATCTCCTTCGGCAGTAAGAATGTGTTCTGATAATATGTAACCACCTATCTGTCTGTTCCTGATGAACATCTTGTGTTCACTCTTTCGCACTTCCAATGGTCGAGACTTTTCACCGATATTTCTGACCGCACGAACAAGGAATTTGATAAATACAATTTCTTGTGTTTTCCTTTGTGTTATTTGATTTGTCAGTATTGACATTAAAGTATTTGTTGTTTTGAATGTTGTTCTAACATTATACCTGTTGCCGATCCATTTTATCTTTTCAGACAAACGAGGGACATAAGGTTTGATACAGGTTGTGTATTTTGTGTAAGTTGTATGTCATCATTGTGCACTGTGTTCGGATTTTCAATTTCTGTAAAAGTTTTATCTATGAATTTTTCTGGATATCCATTGTCTTTCAATACTGATTTTATGAAGTTTATCTCATAATTGATTATTTCTTGAGAGTTACATACAATTTTTGTTCTATCATTGAGGCATTTTACTATACCTTTCTTGACACATGCCATTTTTTTAGGAAACGGACAGGGACTTCTTCAAATACGCTCTGACGGCCTATCTGACGAAGTTCAACAAGTGCGCCATAGTGAGTATGGAAATGAAATGCAGGAAGCTCGACTCGAATCCTCAAAGGAACGGTGGCAGGCCTCTCTGGTTCTGTCTGGACATTAGAAGATGCTGATATTTTTTTAGCAAAAAACTGTACTGTGATTTTTTTTCAAATAAAAGTGGAGATGAGAGACTCCAAAGAATATTTTGGCTGTTATTGTCTATTTTTCTCTTGGATGTATTGGTTCTCTGGTGTAATTCAAGTTTTCAGCTGGATTATAATCATTTTCAAAGTGCAGCCTAATTTATTTCGGTTGTAGAAATTCAATTTAATCTTTCTGGTAGTATTACCCTACCAGTAACCTGTAACCAGAACTAAAACAAAAGGTTGAAACAGTTTCCATTAAATTGGAAAGTGGAAGCCACATTTCTCCGAAGGGGAGCATAGGAGGATCTCCACCTCCAGAATTTAGAAAAGACAGCTGTTTCTCTTTATCTGTGATGGTTTTCAAGATATTGTGATTTTTGGAATTGTTTTCATCATCGAATTTACAAAACTGAAACTGAAATATGCCGAAAAACTATCACCGAATCTGGTGGCTGTTTTCATACTTTGCTTGCAAAGTTCTTCCCAATTTCGACTCAAAAATCGAAACAAGATTTGCCTAAAATTTCGCACTGAGAATAAGGAATCGAACGCCGTTTTTCTCTATTTCCCATGGTTTTCGAGATATTTCGTTTTTTTTTTGTCGAAAAATTGAAAGTGGAACTGAGGCTCGACTGGATGATTTTCATATTTTCGTCGAAAAATTTCCAAAGGTTTAACTAACCCCTTTGCGTTTTTCCGGTTGAAAATGGATTTGCCTGAAATTTTGCACAGAGATACATCGCTTGGCGTAGAATAAGGAATCGAAAGCCGTTTTCGATGGTTTTCGAAATATTTCTATTTTTCTGTCGAAAATTTAAAAGTGGAACTGAGGGTTCTAGGGGATAGGAAAGGCATTCAGGAACCTCCCCTCCCCTGAATTTGGAGTCGATTGGACGACTTTCATGTTTTGGTCGAAAAATTTACAAAGGTTAACCCCTTTGCATTTTTTCCGGTCGAAAAAGGAAAATATATTTTCCTGAAATTTGGCACAGAGATGCCTCACAAGGCGTAGAATGAGGAATCGAAAGGGTTTTTCTCAATTTTCAATGGTTCTCGAGATATTTCGATTTTTCTGTCGATAATTTGAAAGTGGTTCTCGAGGTATTTAATAATGAAGGCTTTTATTGATGGTTCTCATAGAATACAACGAAGGATATCACAAAACGACCCTGGAAAATAAACCATCAAATGGCAGGATTCAATAACTGCGTATGTCGAAACAGCAGTTTTGTGTTGAAATAAAGAGAAATTTTCGAAATTGAAGCCAAATCAAATTTTCAAAATCAGAACTGAGACTAGGAAGAAACAGGAAATGCCTGGAAAATCCTCAGTGGCGAATATGGTGGCTGTAGGACGATGTTGTCGGTTTGCGTTATTTCTGCTCAAGAATCAAAACTCGATTTGCCTGAAATTTCGCACTGAGATGCATCATGTTGCATAGAATGAAAAATTTGAAGATGTGTTCCTAATTTTCAGTTGTTCTCGAGATATTTACATTTTTTTGTGGGAAAAAACAAAAAATTCAGCAGTTAAAATAGAGAAAGAAAATATACTTTATTGTTACATAAAATCGTGTTCACGAAGCTACATACAATTCGATTAAATATATAAATAAATATCCTATCAGGTGAGAGACACGGTCACAAACAGAAATTATAATCACGAACGTGGAAAGACAAGCAAACAAATGTGTAAATAAAATCCCAAAATGTATTTTAAAATAGAATAGGTACATCTTTAATGAAAAAAAAAAAACAAAAGGAATCCTCAAAGTACTCTTTCTAGGTAAAATTCCAAAATATATTTAAAAATAAATAGTACAGGTACACTTGTAATGAGAAAAAAACACCAAGAGGAATCCTCAAAGTACTCTTTCTAGGTAAAATTCCAAAAATATATTTCAAAATAAATAGTACAGGTACACTTTTAATGAAAAAAAAACACCAAAAGGAATACTCTAAGTACTCTTTCTAGGTAAAATATGCTTTATCAATTAAAATGTTCTTTATTGATATTCTGAATTTGAAGATAGCACCTATTTCCTTAATGTCTACAGGATTAGATTATCTATTACCTTTTTTGCCACATTACATGAAGGTTCGTCAGATGAGTACATTAAGCATACAAAGTATTAATAATTTGATAATACAATTATGTCACAGAATTTGCCTGGCTGGCTAGGGACAGATGCTTGCAAATACAATGTTTGAAAAGTGAATTAGCTGTGATACAGTTGCAGTCAAGAAATGAACAGTAGTTGGATGGTAATCATTTGATGCCTAACAAATATGTTTGAAATTCAGATAAGTATTCCATGAAGATGATTTGATTACACAACAGAAACAGTTTAATGGTAATCATTTAATAGTTGTTATATATGATTGAAATTCGGAAACGTCATAAAAACTATTCGAGCTCAAAATATTTTTAAGATCACTCTTGAATCTTTTCAGAGATTGATTTTTCAGTGGTTCAGGCAGTAAGTTGTAGAGATGACTTCAGATAATTTGATGAGATTCTTTGGAATATCGGTATCGACGTGAGAGGTAGTGGAGTTGGTATACATGGAAAAAATAGTCAATATACAGTTTATTGAGCATCTCAGTGTTCAATTCGAAATGAATTGGACCCTCCCATAGTCCAGATTAACCTGAGTAATTTCAATTCATAATGAAGATTGCTATCTATAGTGCAGGCTATTATGGCGCTATACGAAAAGACCGTGGTTGAAAACACTCTCCCGAAAGAACTTTTATTCCATGATTTTAAATGTTTGTTACTGCATCCTTTGTAAAAACCAGTGTCACTAATGCTGGAACTTGAAATGAATATGTAAAACTGGGAAATTCTGGAAAGCAATCAGCGAATATCACAAATATAACTTCTAAAGTAAAAACTGAGCAAGATGAATTTTGTTTTTATCAGCGTCAGAATAATCTCGCGTTATATTGACCGTTGAACTTGAGTACATGTGATTTGAATGTTTCGTACTAACCATCGGAACTTGATATAGATGAATAGATGATTGATTATTTCGTCCACAAATACCACAGCGTTTGATATCCATTCTAAAGCACTATTTAAAAACACACTCGAATTAAATACTAAACAAACGGAAAACAACTAATAATTGAAAGCAACGGCAGATGAACGACAAATAACTGAGAAAACTACGGTAGAAAATTGATTTGGAAACGACAAATAGCCGGTTGAAAAGAACAGTAAAATATGGAAAACTTCTAGCAAAATTCGAATAAATTGGAATGCAAATGTCAAAAGCTGCCAGAATTCGATTCTTGCTTGCAGCATCTACTGGTTAATAGAAGTGAAGCTGACGTTAGTTCTCAAGAATGCCTTTCGGACTGTAAAATGCCCCCTCAACTGTCCAAAGAAACGAACAAAATACCGCAAGGAAGGTGTTCTGTGATTCGTGCTTTTATAACGCGGCAAGCTTGACCAATGTCACAATCAATTATGAAATAACTCTTTTCCTGCTTTTTCGTCTATGAATAATAAACTCGCCAACACATTAAATATCTAGGTATCATGGTAGAGACATTTGAAATGAAATTTCCAAATTGATGATGGTGTCTAACACTCGAACAGTCAAGACGTGTATTCGCAGAGCTCCCGAAAAACTCAAACTTATTGTTTACCAGTGCCAAATTTGGAGATAATTCCTTGTGGAATATATTCGAAGTGACTTCATCATCCCTTGTTGATAATTGAAGTGGAATATATCAAACAATAAGGTAAAAATCCCTGTAATTAAATATAACTGCAGTTTCAACAATCTTCGCTATCAACCATTGTCAGAGGTCACAAAAATGTCGAATTGTGGTTTATGTGGGGAACGCCCAGCAGCAAAATCAAAAATTGATTGCAAAATATGTAAGACTGTTTTTCATATTCGCTGCACTAATTTCGATGAAAACCAGCTACAATCCTATAACTCTGGCGATGCTATTTGGTTATGTGATACTTGTAATGGCAAACTATTGGGGAATCAATCTGTAAATAATGAACCTGCTGCTCTATCGGATATACGTGATAGTCTCAAGTTGATTATTGATCAACAGAATCAATTTCTCGCACGTTTAGATAATTGCAATGAGGAAATCAATGGTTTGAAAGTTAGGGAAGCCGAAATCCAAGAAAAAGTTGAAGACCACAACGTAAGAATAGGTAATCTGGAGGATACTCTGAAAATTACTTCAGAAGAAAATAACTTTCTGAAATTCAAGTTGAATAAAATCCAACAAGAGAGCCGTATCAACTGTTTGGAGGTCACTGGTGTACCCGAACCAAAAAATGAAAATACTTTTTTGACCGTTCAGCTTATCGGTGCGGCGATGGGTATGAAAATACTTGAACCGCACATTAACAATTGTTTTCGGGTGAAAGGAAAGCTGATCATTAGTTTCTCAAGATTGTGTTATCGGGACGAACTCATGAAGTGCAGCAAAATGAAGAGAGACTTCACTACAAACAATTTAGATGCTTCCTTGAAATCTCTTGTACAAGAACCGAACACTATTTACATAAATGATTATTTAACCTATGATAATAAAAGATTGTTAGCTAGAGCTAAGTTGTTCAAAACCGAAAATAATGTAAAATACTTGTGGGTCAAATATGGAACTATTTTCATGAAAAGATCGGATGGCACGAGAGCGATTGGTATTGGTTCGGAGGCAGATTTTCAGAAACTCTAATTTTTTTCTGGATATTGCATTGCGGTGGAAATAACTCATTCAAATTGATTGTTTATATTTTCATGAATTATAATGGCTAATCAAATCAAATTTGGAATCTTTAATATCAGGTCTATTTTACCCAAAATCATGATTTTCAGTGAGTATATAAAAAACACAGATTACGATATATTACTGATTACAGAGAGTTGGTTACATGAGGGGATTGCAGATGACTTGGTATCGTTAGAAGAATATCGATTATATCGTTTAGATAGACAGGTGGGAAGAGGTGGGGGTGTCATGATATATATAAAATCCCACTTTCAAAGTAGACGCATAATTCTTGATGACACATTTGGTATTGAGCAGTTGTGGATAACATTTTCTAACTTTAACGAAAATAATGCTGTGGGTGTTATTTATAAATCTCCTCACACAGCGGTACCAGCATTCTTGTGCTCCTTAGAAGACACTTTCAGTGAAATATTCCCGAAATTTGATAATATATTTTGTGGAGGGG